>JBAGKK010222134.1:0-18333 GCA_037177015.1 Euceroptres primus | reverse complement strand
AAGAATTCAAAGTGAATTCAAAAGAATTCAAAGAATTAAAAATAAGAATACATAGTGAATGCAAAAAAATAATACAAGAAATACAAAATGGATTCGAAAGAATTCAAGGTGAATTCAAAAGAATTCAGAACAATCGAAGAATTTAATAAAATTCAAAAGAATTATAAAGAACTTAAAGAATTCAAAGTGAATTCAAAAGAATTCAAAGAATTAAAAATAAGAATACATAGTGAATGCAAAAAAATAATACAAAAAATACAAAATGGATTCGAAAGAATTCAAGGTGAATTCAAAAGAATTCAAAAGAATTATAAAAAGTTCAAAGAATTCAAGGTGAATTCAAAAGAATTCAAAGTGAATTTAAAAGAATTCAAGGCGAATTTAAAGAAATTCAGGAACAAGTGTACACCTGAATTCAGTAGTGGTTAACCCCTCGGAAAAAATTTACCTCGATTCCGTGGTAGAAATTATCTGGAATAAAAATTAACAGGATAAATTTGAGCCAATTAAATGAAGGATGGTGTTCCAAAAGAGCGTAAGCGCCATTTTGAGAAATTTTCAGACGAGAAAAAAAGCTTTGTCAAAAAACAAATTTTCAATTCAAGTAAAAAATAAAAACCAGCTCCCTAGATACATCAGTGCTGAATCGAAGCGAGAACAGTTTGATTAGAAAATATTACTAGGTTCCGAGAAAATGGAGAGAGAATTTTTTTTTCGTTCCGGGTGCACGTTTTCTCAACTTTGGCCAGTGATTAAAACTCCAATTTTCAATCTAAGAAAAAAAGAAAAAATTTTACTTCTAGCTATTAAGTTGCTGAATTGATACTATAAAAGTTTGATTGGAGAATGAGAATTTCATTATAACCCATTTCTAGCTAATTCATCAGTGAATTTTGACTGAATTTCAGTAAAAAAAAATATATACACATATATATATATATATTCACCCTAATATATATATATATATATTAGGGTGAATCGAAAAACACAAAATTTGGAAATTGAAAACCCCTTAACATTGAGAATTTTCCTTTTGGGTCCTTCCTAAATTGTGTAAAATTTGAAATGAATTGATTAATATCCTGAGGTGATTTCAAAAGAATTCAAGGAATTCAGAAGAATTCAAAGTCAATTCAAAGAACTCAAGATGAATTCAAAAGAATCAAAGAATTTAACAAAATTCAAAAAAGTTATAAAGAGTTCAAAGAATTCAAGGTGAATTCAAAAGAATTCAAAGAATTAAAAATAGGAGTACATGGTGAATGCAAAAAAATAATTCAAGAAATAAAAAATTAATTAGAAAGAATTCAAGGTGAATTTAAAAGAATTCAGGAACAAGAACTTATGGAGTCCTTAAAATAAAAAAAAATTTAGAAACTCTGCAAATTATAATAAAATTTTTTTGAACATCCTGAAACTTTCTGGCATTCAAAATCTACCTACACAAAAATTAGGGAAACTTTTAAGATGGCTATATCCTTATAGTCATCAGATTATAGTCAGATTATAGTCATTTCGAATGCTGAAGTATTCTCAATTTTTTGTAGTATATTTTGAGTGCCAGAAAGTTTCTGGAGGCTCAAAAAAATTTTATTCAAATTTTCAGGGCTTCTAGATTTTTGTTTTCATTTTAAGGGGTCCATAAGAATGAAATTTTCTGCTGTATAAGGTAAAATTAAAAATTTATAGAAATTGGGCCTTTTAAGTGAATTTTTAAAAAAAGGAACATTAATAATTTTTTTTGGTTATTTTTTTGGATATTCCCGTTTTAGTTTATTCAAAGGCACTAAAAAACTCTTCAAAATGAGCATTCAACTGAAAAAAATTTTCAATAGAAGCCGAGAAATTGCAATTTCAAAAGTGTTGGAACGTTACACGTTTTCGGCGAAAACGTGTAACGTTCCAACGCTCTTAAAATTGTAATTTCTCGACTTCTATTGAAAATTTTTTATCAGTTGAATACTCATTTTGAAGGGTCTTTTAGTGCCTTTAAATAAACTGAAACTCGAACATCCAAAAGAATAAGAAAAAAAAGTTATTTAAAAAAATGTGCGTAAAAATGTAACGTAACCAACAAAAGAATTGCCCATATATAATAGTAATATAGTAATAAAATATTTTTAATATTTTTGAATCATTTTGCAATCTATTACTTTAATCAGACATATTACTTTTAAGAATAATTTTTTATTTAAATAAAATATTTCATTTACATTGAAAAAAATAATATTTTTATATGAAAATTAAATAGTAGAATGAATTTACTCAACAAATTATAAAAATTTTGGAATTTTACATTTTATTTTTGGAATTAGATCAGGAATACTTGGATCTGCTTTAAGAATAATTTCAACTTATTCATGTAATATTGAATTTATTATTATTATTAATTGAATAATATTAATATTTTTAAGAGTTGTAATATTTATTTCTTCAATAGATCTCAAATATTCTTCAATCTTCTTCTTCAATTTATTGAAAAGAATATACAGTAATAGAGATTAAAAACATCATTATAATATAATAGTAATGGAGATTAAAATTTATTTTATTGTAATTTTAATAATATTTGTTATTTCAATAATTTTTCCAATGGAGGCTTAAGACCTAGTCTTTTGAAATAAATTTTTAGCAAAAGGGTGCCTACTATTCACGAATTTTCTATTCATTTTTCAGCGGACTTTCATAGGATTCTTAGGTCCTTTAAGTATTTTGGTCAGAAATTTATAAAAGTTTGAAAAAGTTTTCAACTCTGTTGCAAAAGTATCCAAATCTCAAATTCTTTTTTCGAATTATGAAAATGAATCTCGTTCTCTAAATAAGAAATAAGTTTTCAACAGAAATCGCACTCATTTTTGTTAATCGAAATTTCCACATTTTTTCGTTTTATATTTATCAAAATTGACTCGTGCAAAACAAAAGTCAGAAATGTTAATTGAGAACGATAAATGAGAAGTGACAAAGTCACGTAATCGTCCCCCTGGAACATTATTATTTTATTATTTATCGGCATTTGGAACTCGAAAGTTCATAAAATATAAAAATGAAAATCTGTTTGTATTGAATTTCAAATTTCCAAATACAGAACCAAAATGAAGGACTTCCTCCTGGCAAAGTTCCTTCTCCCGAAATTTCTCCCTTGCCTCTTCACTCTGCTTCTGACTCAGCATATCCTGGAGTCAGGATAACCCTTCGCGTGCAAGAACGTTCTTTTCCAGAAGCGAGAGAGCGTCAGCGAATTCTGATGTGCCTGGTACAGGCACGAGGGTACTTAAGTCGCCGGTATTTCCAGGCTTTCGGTCTGGAGGACCCCTGAGCAGGGGTGCTTCTTGGTACTTGTTTCTTGAACAGAGAAACACGGCCTCCCTCACCCTTTTGCTCCCCCAGCCCCTCAGAATCCTAGCGCAAGATGCCTTAAATAAATGAAACTTCTACTTGCGCTACCAACGCAAGAACAGGCGGCACCGGCATATAAATTCTCTCGCTTCGTAATTTCAAACTCAAACACGAAGCGGGGCACTCGCACCACCCAGTCTAACCCATCCTGCTCGGTTCCTTCCCTTAGGAATGGTCGTAGGTGGTCCTGGGACCTTAGAAATAAGGGATGATGCAGGAGCTGAGATTTTAGGGGTGAAAGCCGGAAAGAAGACGGCTGAAGGGAAACGGAATGGATGGTGAGATTCCACAGGAGGGGTGATAATAATTATCATTATTATTATGAAAACGGCAGGCGTTGGACCGTGGTTCTGGTTCTAGACGTTCGAGATCGAAAGTCACGTCTGCTTGTGTGAATTAGGGTTGGTAAAGTCTACTGAAGGTGAAGTAGGGGCATTGGAAATTTTTTTCTTTCAAATTCTCATGCATATCGCTCTCAAATTTGTTGGAATGCACGAAAAAATAAATGCATTTTTTTAAAATGATATTTAGAGGTTCCGCAAGTCCCATGAAGTTTAACACGTATTTCCCATAAGAAAAAAAGACGTTTTCATAAATTTTATTCAAAATCGTCAATATTAGGTGAATCGAGATGAAACTCAACATTTCTCTTTACAATTAGCTATAGAATACAAAAACATAATTACTTTTTAAATATCGCCACCATAAGTCTGTTTTATAGGGTCCCAAAGAAACCCCATAAGTGAAAAATTGGGTTTTGTGAGTTACTGGCGCTAATTAAGATTTTTTTGCGGGTTTTTAATGCAAATTGTTTTTAATACATATAAGATAATATTCTAATATTATTTATTTATTTATTTATTTATTTAGAAACAGTAAACGGGCAAAGCCTTTTATTACAAATCAACTTATATACTAATGAAAAAGCCAGCTTAAGTCTGAAACATCGGAACAAGTATAAATCGAAACAAAGTATGTGAGGGGGTGAAAGCCCCGTTTCACCCCCACAAACAAACAAATGTGAGATATCATATATCTAACATTACTTTCTTTTGATTACTAGATGTTTAAATAAATGGCTTTAATAATTTATTAGTGTTTATAGCAATTTTCTCACAGAATAGAGTTAGAAAGTCGCGGTTTTTCCCAAATTTTTAAACATTTTTTTTAACTTTTCTGTTAGAACGAGGTAATAATCAAGTAACGTTAACATAAATAATTGTTTAAACAATATATTATTATTTATAACAATATTCACTTAGAATAATGCTAGAAAGTTGCGGTTTTTTCTAAAATTTTCTACTTTTTGTCCACTTTTCAATTAGAAAGAGGTAATAATTAATTAAAGGTAGCAAAAATAATTGTTTAAACAAATTATTATTGTTTATAAACATCTTTTCCTATATAATTGCTAGATAGTTGCAGTTTTTCCTGAAATTTAAAACATTTTGTCCACTTTTCATGTAGTGAGGTAATAATTAATGTAAGTTAAAAAACATAATTGTTAGAATAATGCTAGAAAGTTGTGGTTTTTTCTAAAGAGTGTAATTTTCTAATGAGAGTGAGGTAATATATTTCAGGCTGACAAAACTAATTGTTTAAACAATTTACTATAATTTTTAATAATATTCTCTTTTAATAATGCTCGAAAGTTGCGGTTTATTCTGAAATATTCAACTTTTTGTCCACTTTTCGGTTAGACTTAGTTAATAATTAATGCAATTTTACAAACATAATTGTGTAAACAAATTATTATTATTATTATTTATAACTATCTTCTCCTATAGTAATGCTTGACAGTTGCGGTTTTTTCTGAAATATTCCACTTTTTGTCCATTTTTCTCTTGTCCCTTTCTCTCTCTAATAATTAATTCAAGTTAACAAACACAATTATTTAAACAATTAATTATTATTTATAACTATCTTCTCTTAGAGTAATGCTAGAAAGTTGCGCTTTTTTCTGAAATCTTCAGGTTTGCTTTGATTTTTTAGTTATGAACAAATAATAAATGAACATCAACAAGAATCATTTTTTAAATCGTATTCAATTTTTTCACAAAGTGATGTATTTTTACACTTTCTCTGACGTTTTAAAAATATTCATTTGAACAAAAAGGCTAAGTTGCAGTAGAGATAAAAACAAAGGATGGAATAATTAGGAGTACGTGGGAGGAGCAGTTCTGTATATGACTTGAAAAATTTTGTTTTTATTCACAACACGAAGTTTATTGCAAAGCGTAAAAGAAAAATTTAAAATTGCACACATTTTACTATCAGCCCCCCTTCCCAGACTCCTACCCAGGAGAAAACATGTTGCCATCGATGATTACAACACACACACACCCACATATTTATATGTATATCAAAAAGGCCTGAATCACATAATTAATTGATTGAAACATTGTTATAATCACATAATTAATTGATTATTGTATAATATTATTTAAAATAATAGTAAGATGTTTAAACAATTATGTTTATTATTATTAAATTATTTTGAAATAATTTTTTCCTCACTCTAATTGAAAAATGGGCAAAATTGAGGCAAATTTTTGAAAAAACCGCAACTTTCTTGCATTATTCTAAGAGAATATTCTTATATTAATAATAAAATGTTTAAAAAATTACGTTTATTAACTTGCATTAATTATCTCACTAAGTGAAAAGTGGATTAAAAGTTTAAATTTTCAGAAAAACCGCATCTATCTAATATTAATACAGGAGAACATAGTTTTAAACAATAATAATATGTTTAAACAATTATTTTTTCTAAATTGTATTAATTATTACCTCGCCAAAAGTGAAAAGTGGACAAAACGTTGAAAATTTCAGAAAAAACCGCAACACACCAGCATTATTCAAAGAGAGTATTATTAAAAATAATAATAATTTGTATAAACAATTATTATTAAAAAATAAGATTATTAAAAATAAAAATAAATTATTTAAACGATTATGTTTGTTAACTTGAAATAAATTACTTCACTCTAATTAAAAAGTGGACAAAAGGTGAAAAATTCTAGAAAAAACCGCAACTTTCTAGCATTATTCTAAGACAATATAGTTATAAATAATAATAAATTGTTTAAACAATTATGTTTGTTAACTTACATTAATTATTATCTCAATAAGTGAAAAGTGGACAAAAAGTCGAAAATTTCAGAAAAAACCGCAACGCTCTTTCTAATTATTGAAAAGCATACAAAATGTGGAAAATTTTAGAAAAAACCTCAACTGTCAAGCATTATTCTAAAAGAAGATTGTTATAAATAATAATAAATTGTGTAAACAATTATGCTTGTTAACTTGAAATAATTATTACCTTCATCTAACTGAAAAGTGAACAAAATGTGGAAAGTTTTAGAAAAAACCGCAACTTTTTAGCATTATTCTAAGAAAATATTGTTATAAATAATAATAAATTGTTTAAACAATTATTTTTGTTAACTTACGTTAATTATTATCTTACTAAGTGAAAAGTTGACAAAAAGTTAAAAATTTCAGAAAGAAACCGCAACTATCTAGCATTAATATTGGAGAAGATAGTTAGAAACAATAATAATTTGTTTAAACAATTATCTTTGCTAAATTGTATTGATGATTTCCTCACTCTAAGTTAAAAGTTGACAAAAAGTTGAAAATTTCAGAAACAACCGGAACACTTTATCATTATTCAAAGAGAGTATCATTAAAAATAATAATAAATTGTTTAAACAATTATTTATATTTGTTAATTTGAATTAATTATTACATCTCTCTAATTGAAAAGTTGTAAAAAGTGGAAAATTTTAGAAAAAACCGCAACTTTTTAACATTATTCTAAGAGTATATTTTTATAAATAATAATAAATTGTTTAAACAATTATTTCTGTTAAGTTTAATTGATCATTGCGTCGCTTTAACTGAAAAGTTGAAAAATTCGAAAAAACCACGACTTTCTAACTCTATTCTAAGAGAAAATTGCTAACAACTATAATAAATCGTTTAAACAATTTAATGAAACATTTAATTATCAGTGGAAAGTAAAAATTTAAGTATTAAAAACAATTTTTTTTTAAACTGCAAAGTAATCATAATTAGCGTCAAAACCTCGCAAAACCCAAGTTTTCACTTATGTGGTTTCTTTGGGACCCTATAAAACAGAGTTATGGGGGTGATATTTCAAAAGTAATTGTTGATTCGTATTCTATGGCTCATTGTGAAAAGAAATGTTGAGTTTCAACTGGATTCACCTAATATTAATGATTTTGAATAAAATTTACAAAAACGTCTTTTTTCTTATGGGAAATACGTGATAAACATCATGAGGCTTGCGGAACCTACAAATATCATTTTTAAAAAAACGCATTTCTTTTTTTGTGGATTCGAACAAATTTGGGGGCGATATGCATGAAAATTTGAAAAAAAATTTAGATCACCCTAATGTGGAGGGTGTCTTTCTAGGGTGGTCCAAAAAATTAATTTTTTTTTCTTGTCCCACCCCCCTATTTTCTTTCAATTGGTGTAAAAATAATTGTGCATTTTTTCATTAATTTAAAAAAAAATGTTTAACCCGTTGTCCAAGGCCAAAGTGTATTAATAATTTTTTTGTGCAAAAATTGGAAAGGATTTACGTAAAAGCAATAATTATAACAATAGAATAACAGTAGGCGTCACTGAAAGTAATTTTATCCCAATTTTATTCAGAAAGTATCCTTAAAAATAAAAAAGTTACTCTCTATAGGAGGTTGAAAATCTATAATATAATCTATAAAATAAAAAAGCTACCCTCTATAGGAGGTTGAAAATCTATTATGTGCTTTTTTCAGGTACCAAACATATTTTGGGCCTACCCTTTAAACTTTTAAAAAGTATCCCTTAGAACGATATTTTGTTTTCACAGTTCTTTCTCTTGCATACAAAAAAAGAAGATTCCTTAGTTTTTTACCAAATTATGAATTTTTGATGGCCTTTCTTCACTGGTCCCTAAAGGGTTAAATTAAGGTATTATGGGCACTAATAGTATATTATGCAATATGTGCATAAAACCATTCGAACGAGTTGCATGCGATATTTTTTGACACACTGTGCGTAAAATACGTTTTTAACACACCCATATTAGTGGGTGTGTAATAAGCCGTTTTACGCACTAATAGAGATGTGTAAAAACGCATTTTACGCACACTGTGTCAAAAAAATAGGTCTTGGGAAAACATTTAATTATACCTTCAAAGAGTGCAATCTTATTGTTATATTATATAATTATATTACTTAATTTCATATTTAAAAGAGAAAAGATTATTTATAAAAAAATTTAAAGCATACAAAAATTATTTATTTAAAACATTTTATTTTTGATCGAAATTTTTCTTTTATTGCTTCTTATCAAATTTTTAAAAATAAAACGATTTTAATAAATCGCTTATATTCTCGGTAAAAATATTTTCAATAACTTGACATCATTTATTTTAAAAATTCAACTTATTATTTAATGGAATAAAATTTAAATTATTTGAATTATTTTTTAATGGCTGTAATTATTAAAAAATAATGTTTCAAACAAAAATTTTATAAATGAATAACTATTTTTGTTTCTAACTTATTCATACTTAAAAATGTTGATGGTCAAGTAGTAGAGAATCCTTTTCCCGACAAAATAAGCTATTACGCATTAAAATGGTCTAATTTTTAAAAATTTTGTAAAAGGCTAAAGGAAAAAAAATCGGTCAAAATAAAATTTTTTAAATAAATAATTTTTTTATGTTTCACATTTTTTCATTAAAAATAGTCTATTGGGACGACTAAGAACCATTCGCAATCAAAAAATGAATTTTCTGAACAGTATCAAAGTCTGGGACTTAATGTCTCTGTTTAAAATATTTCATTTGACCAGGAATTTACATATCTCAAAGAGTCATCCCATGCAATGACAACACATAATCAATGCAAAAAAGGACTCAGACAAGAAATGCAAATTGCCCAACCTTAAGTTTCCAGCTCTTCTTTGAGATATGTTAATTCCTGGTCAAATGAAAAATAGTCTTTTCTCTTTTGAACCATACCATCAATAATAATATTACAGCTCATAAAAGTATAATGATTTCCGATTTCCTGAGACCTGTTTTTTCGTGCCCATAATACCTTAAGTTATATTAATAAATTGCTGAATTAATAATTTTACTGCTCTGTGATAAATTTGTTCTAAAAGAGCAAGAAAGCTTCTTGAAAGCTTGTCAACCTTCTTCTCCTCCTCCAGCTCAATCGCGAAGAGTAAGAGAGCAGGATCCTTTGTCTTCAACTTCAGGCGGGTGTTTCGCGATTATAATTTAACGACGCCGGCAACGAAGCGAAGTTGGTCCCAGAAATCAATGCGGAGACAAAAGCTAGCGACTACTACCTCCGCGATGGAAATAAGGGGTTGGGGGTGGGTCGACGTCGTCGACGGCGTCGGAGCTGTTTTGAGCAACGAGAATATAAGGGGGTGGAAAGGAGAGAGGTGGCTTTCAGGGCGTGGGGTGTCATAAGTATCCTGGTCCCGGTGGTGTGGAGGCTGAATTTCGGAGCACCATCGTATTTTCCGCCGAGATAATACCCCGAACTGCTTCGATAATCGTGCTACTACTATAGCTGTACACAGGGGCGACTGCAGCCGACGCACCAAAACTAAACCTGTGGTTACCACTGTGGTGAATCCTTCTCCTTACCCTTTGAGAAACTCACTGACCTTCCCTGATAACAAACATTCTGCCAACAAATTTTACCCTTATAGATACCCTTCCATTATTTACATTTATTTTTTTTCATTGCCCATTTTTTAAATATTTATTTCCAGTAAGATTAAGGATGAGACTTTTCTGACTTTGATGCAAAATTCCAAAGTCGTTTTTCAGAAAAGGGAGGAGGATTGATGATAACATTGTATTATATATGATAATCAATAAATGAATTCTGCGTCATTGAACGCAGAATTTTGATATCTTTCATGCTACTTTCAGCAAACAATTTTAATTTGTGTATTATCAAAATTATCTGATTTTATACAACTAACCAAAAACAGGTGGTCTCATAATTCTCGCCAGCTCTGTAGTGTAAAAGTTTGTTTACAATGAATAATTGAAATCATTATTTTTTCGCGAGTAAAAATTCCGTGTCATTTTGTCGAAAATATTATGAAAAAATATTACAAAAAAATCAAATAAATTCTAATTTACATTCTGACAAAAGCAGGGATCCGAACGAAATTAAAGGCCATTTTTCGATATTTTCTAATTATTTCTACAAATTCAAAATAGTTTGGCTAAATATTCAGATGATGTTATTCAGTATGAATATTCAGTATGAAAAAGTGCTGCAATATTATAGAACCACCGAGTTGCAATGTCAAAATTGTGTGCCATTAAAGTTTTACGTCGACAGAAACCAAAAGAAACGTATCGAAACTTTCGACACGTTTCTTTTCGTTTTTTTTTTTGTATGAAACTAAAATGCCTCATAATCTAGAGGTTCTGCCTTGGTAGTTTTACAATATATCAGTACTTTCTCGTATTCAGCTAAATATTTCGCCAAATTATTTTGAATTTATAGAAAAAATTGAAAAATATCGCAACATGACCCTTAATTTTGTTCGGATCCCTGTACAAAAGGGATTTTTATGTGCATTTTTTAATTTCTTTTTACAATTTTTCAAATCTTTTTTTTTAGTAGTAAAACATCAGTCATGGTTATTGAAGGTCAATGATGAAAACAATCTTAGTTTTAACGTTTCGATCCCGGATTTGGACCCTCATCAGTCAAGTAAAAATTTTTATTGTCTGTGAATAAAAATATATACAATAAAGTTGGAAAGTTATAAGTTGAAAAGAGTTAGACAATTATTACAAAAATTCAAAATTAGGTTAAAAACAATAAAAGAATAAGCGAGTTTGCCTCATAAAAAGAGGCCCTACAATTTAAGTCAAAAGTACAATTTATGTCATTTAAGTCAACGAGACTAAACACAAAACATCTTTTTTCATTCTTTTAACTTTGTTTGCATTTTTTAAAAGCTATTTCAACTATTTGCAACATGTTGGAACTTTTTGCGAGTCCATAACTCCAAATTTATTTTGAATTTATGTCTTTGAATTAAAAATTAGAGTTATATATCACCTTCTAAAATTAAGAGAACAAGCGACTCGAGGAAAAAAAATTCTTCATTAAATTTACTCAGAACTCAATGACTGTTTTCCATAAAACTTTTCACGCTTCAAGTCAACACTGCAGTACCTCGGGGGCAAGTATTTGTTCTTTTCCTAAATTGAAAATTGGATTTTTAATCAGCGTCCAAAGTTGAAAAATGCTTGCGCCTGGAACAAAAAAATCTCCCTATTCATTTTTTCGAAAATTAATGACATTTTCCAATCAAACTGTTTTTGCATCAACTCAGAAACTCAAAAGCTGGAAATTAATTTTTTTCTGTAATTGACAATTTGATATTTAATCACTAGCCGAATTTGAGAAAACGTGCGCTCCGAGCAAAAAAAAAGTATATTCTCTCTTCACTTTCTTGGAACCTAATAACATTTACGAATAAAACTCCTCACATATCAATTCAGCAATGATTTATCTCTAGAGCTAGTTTTTATTTCTTCTTTAATTTGAAAATTCGATTATTAAGAGCGTTTTTTGTTTCTCCTGAAAAATCGTCAAAATGTCGCTTATGCCCTTTTGGAACGCCACTCTTCAATTGTATTAAGTCTGTCTCGACCTTCCTTATTATTCGTCCAAATCAGTCTTCGACAAAAAGGTAATTGAATAATTTTTTTAGAGCAACCTTTTTTTGATCATTTTAAATACATATATTGTATTAACGTTTTACTCTTTTATTTCTTGATATAATTAAAGGCATGAGAATGTCAACTCGCTAAAGACCATTTGAAGTTGGCTCCTAAATTAGGTTATTTTATCTATTAAAGTGGTCTTTAACGAGTTGTCATTCTCATGTCTTCAATTATATGAAACAGAAATTTTTTATTCTTTCTTCGATGTACCTACTCGATTTGTCTTTTCAGAATTTCCAATCAAAATATTGACTGAAGAGTGTCGAAAACTAGGGCCGAAACGTTTTAAACACAATTTTTTATTTTATTCAATGACGTTTTTGTCGAAGATTGATTTGGACGAATACATATAATAATTCGAAATTGTTTTTCAAAAGTCTAGTTTTCTAAAAGAATGACCGGTTCGAATTAAGAAATAAACCACGCTTGTCCTAAATTAATTCACAATTTTAAAAGCAAAAATAATTCCCAAAGAGGACCATTTTTTTATAAAAATATTTTGCTTCTCTTATTTTTAATACACTCTGACTGTTTTTTAGGATGCCCACGAAAAATACATTTTAATTTTTTTTGCTGCTCCTTACTTGAAATTTGGTGTCTTTTTGGAAAAACATTGCCACGTATTTTTACTTTTTTGTTTCAAAATTTTTTAGAGGTGCCGCAACATGTTTCATTATCTGTAAGTCATAACAAATTTTTTATCGAAAAAATAAGAAATATGGGTCAATTTTTTTTAATAAACGTAATTTTGAAGGGTCAAATTTAAAATAATTTAAATTGCAAAATTTAGAGGAACGTTTTCAAAAATTTTAAGCAAATTTTAAGAGCTTATCCTTATTTAAGAGCTTTATTAGAGCTTTATTTAATTTATTATTAGAGCTTTATTTAATTTATTTATTAGAGCTTTATTAGCTTTATCCTTATTTAAGAGCTTTATAATTTAAGAGCTTATCTTATTATTATATTTTAAGAGCTTATTTAAGAGCCCTCTGAAAATATAGATGAAAATAAATAAATTGACCCTAATTTTTTACTCTTCCAAAAAATAAAATTTAGAGGTAGCTAGGGGCTTTTAAAAATTAAAATTGCGGTTAAAAATGTCTAAAATTGTTTTTTCTAAAAAAATATGGGGTAATTTGTTTTTGAAAAGGCATGATTTTTACTAATTGACTTCTAAAAATATTATGAATTCCATTTAGAGAACCACTTTCAAAAAGTTTAAACAAATTTGTAGGGCTTGTCCTCTGAAAAAATACCTTTAAAAAATTAAATACTTCGTATTTTTTCCTTTTTCGAAAAAAGTAAATTTAGAGGTAGCTAAGGGCGTTTCAAAAATTAAATTGTGGTTAAAAATGTCTAGAATTATTTTTTTTCGAACAAAGAAAAAATAAGTGGTAATTTGTTTTTAAAAAGGCATGATTTTTACTAATAGAACTCTAAAAATATTTAAAATTGCAAACTTTAGAGAACCGCTTTCAAAAAGTTTCAACAAATTTGTAGGGTTTACCTATTGAAAAAATACCTTTAAAAAATTATTACCCCGTATTTCTTCCATTTTCAAAAAAAGTAAATTTAGAGGTAGCTGGGGCCATTTCAAAAATAAAATGATGTTTAGATATGTCTGAAATTATTATTTTCCTAGGAAAAAAATAATACGAGGTAATATTTCCTTAAAATATATAATTGTAGTTGAGAAGACTTTCTAAATATTTATAATTTCAATATTTAAAGAATTAATTTAAAGACCATTAAATGTAAATTTCTTTTGTTTCCATAAAAAATAGTTTATGATTTGTACAAAGTGTTTGAATTGGAGAATAAACTTATTTTATTAATTTTATGAAATAGATAAGATTATTTTAACAAATATTTAATTATTAGATAATTTGTTAATCATGTTAGAAATTTGAAATCAATTAATATTTAACATAATTAATTTAAAATAAATTTCTCATTTTCATGTCAAAGCAATGAAAAAATTGAGTAGGATCGTTAAAGTTATAAATATTTAGAAGGACTTAAAACTTACAATTATATATTTTAAGGAAATATTACCTCGTGTTATTTATTTCTTTGTAAAATAATAATTTAAAACTTTTCTAACCATCATTTTATTTTTGAAATGTCCATGGCTACCACTAAATTTGCTCTTTTCGAAAAAGAAAAAAAAACGGGGTAATTGGTAATATTGGGGTAATATTGGTTTTAATGTATTTTTTCAGACGGTAAGTCCTACAAATTTGTTTAGACTTTATAAAAGCAGTTCTCTAAATTTTGCAATTTTAAATATTTTTAGAGGTCTATTAGTAAAAATCATGCTTCGATGAATAATAAATAAAAAATAAAAAAAATAATAATAATAATAGTAATGAAATCACATTTTTTTAAAAATAAATTACTTCGTATTTTTTCTTTTCCTTTCTTTTCTTTCTCTTTCTTTCTCTTTCCTTTTCTTCTTTCTCTCTCTTTTTCTCTCTGTTCTTTCTTACTTCTTTTTTCTACTAATATTAAAATCATGTGTTTAAAAACAACAATAATAATATCATGTTCTTTTAAAAAAAATTACACCGTATTTTTTCTTTCTTTGGAAAAAAAATTTTTGGACATTTTTAACAACAATTTAATTTTTGAAACGCCCCTATCTACCTCAAAATTGTATTTTTTGGAAAAGTGAAAAAAGCGGGGTAGTTTATTTATTTTTAGGTATTTTTCAGGGGATAAGCCCGAAAAATTTGCTTAAACATATTGAAAACGGTTCTCTAAATTTTGAAACTTTAATTTTTTTTAATTTGATTTCTCAAAATTGCGTGCATTAAAAAAAAAAACTTGACACGTATTTCTGATTTTTCCGATGAAGAAATTTTATGACTCTCAAATAATAGCGTCTTGCGGAACCTCTAAAAAATTTTGGAACGATAAAAGAAAAAATATATGGTAATTTTTTTTATCAAAAAGGCACCAAATTTCGAGTAGGGAGCAATAAAAAAATTCAAATGTATTTTTGTGGACGTATTGTCCACAAAAATACATACTCATTTTGGATAAAGAGAAATTAATGATAAAAATGAGATAAAGAATTAGTATAATCTTTTCCTTGGGAATTTACTAATGATTGACCTTATTTTTGAGAAGGTTATAAATTTGTAACAATTTATTGTGTTACAGGGGCGATAAAAGTAAATTGGCAGGATGAATTCGTGCGATTGAGAGGGTCGCAGGTTATTTCTCACTGCGATAAACGGGTGGTTTTGGTGGAAAAAGGGTAGGAAAAATTTTGATGGGGTGAGAGAAGTGGTTAGGACTCATCCCTCTGAATGGATCTCTGGCACTCTATGGTCCTCCCTTTGAATGACTCTCGACTCCAACAAACCCCACTTTCGACGATGGCGCACGAGTTCCCAGCATTTGCGGCGGGTATTAAGAAATCTCTGCGGACGTTTGGCGGTAGGCCAACATTCTTGGTGAATTAAAATTCCACGCCGGACGAATAAGGCATCTCGCGTTGTCGAGGTTTCGTGCCAGTTTCTAAACACAATCCTAATTTAAATTAAATCACTAAATTTATTAATCGCCTTTATATGGTATATTTAACTCTATAAAGTTTTTATTCAATGCAGAAATTCTGATATTATTTTTTTTCTGCACTGATTCATTGTATGGTAAGATTATGAATTATTTTTTGGTTAATTAATCGATGTTTGAATCAATGAAAGGAATTATGCTTAGCATTTTAAAAGAGATTTTGCCGTAACTGGTCTGTCATTAATAATTTTCGATAGAAAGGAATATGCACTGACTATGATTATTTTTCTAATCTTCTTATTGCTAGTTAAATATGGAAATCCTAGTATGGAATAAAACATAAGGATCCTAGTTTTAACTTAAGTTTTTAGTATTTTTGTCCTTCAAATAAGATTTAAGAATCTTAAATTTTATTTTCGTTTAAGTAATATTCAATCAACTTCGAAGTTTCTAATTCAGAAATCTTAGAATAACTTTACCAGGTCAATTTTCAATCCAACGAGTTTAATTTTCGATCATTAAAGTTTGAAGGCATTCACGCTTCATCTGTAACAACTACTGAATGATGAAACAACAGTTTTGGGACCTGACAGCATTCATATTTAAATTTTTCAAAATTGAACTTAATCTTCCAATTATAAGAATTCTGATTGACTAAAAAATTGAAAATAATTAAAATTGTTTTGAAATATCACAAGACCTGAAGTAGATTTTTTTTCTATGGTGTTTTCTTTTCGTTCTGTGATAAAGTGCTAATTCTGTTCGTAAAATCACCCTGAACAAAGTCTCTAAGTCCTCACAAAATAAGCCTACCCTCAAGGGCTTATTCATCCACCTCTTTCAACATCCTCTCTAATTTCATACCACACAAGACTTCTTCGAATATTACAAATTCCCTCAATAAAATTAATACCCTCCACACCATGAAAGGACGTTCTCCCTCAAACGAATTTCAAATTCGAGATACATGAGTAGCATTACAAAATTGGGATAAACTTCCGAAAACGTCGGACCTTTGATTTTTTTGAAACTACGTTTACTTACGTATTTTGTCTCGCTGATTACAAATATGATAGTGAAAATTGGTGAAAATTTGATTTTTCACGGTGAAAACCATGAAAAATCCACAAAAATCATGTTTTTTTTCATTTCTTGCTAAAACCGTCAGACTGATCAAAAAATGTTTTCAATAAAGGTAAAATAAAAAACCACACTTTTTTATTGCATACAATTTTACCGTAGTGTCGTTATTTTTCGAGAAAAAACCGAATGCAATAGAGGGAGCTCCAACGCCACACAGGAAAAATACAAATAAAGTGCTTAATCGACCCAAAAATAAAAGTAAAATTTCAATATCCTCAATACCTAAATAAAGACATAGAGGGGCAAGGTTGTCTTCACATTACTGTGTCCCTGTCCCACGAATCATACTAAACAAAAAAAAAAGGTAGAGTCTACACTGCTGAATCTGCTTTGCTGTCAAGGAAATTCTTTGCCGGTGGTTTTTAGCTGGATAAATTTATTCCTAAACACATTTCTTAATTAATAAAATTTCTTAGATTCTCTAGTAGTAGCAAACAAAGTTTGATTATGTTGCATTTCACTAGTTTGTGAAATATAAATAACCTTTCATCTAATTGACCAAGAATTCCAACGAGACTAAGAAACCCCCACCCCCCGTTTTTCTGACCACCATGATTAATTAAATTTCTCCATAAATCAGAAGATACTGTACAATATAATCTGGAAGATTTGACACCACATCTACCACTTTATAACACGAAAGGGTTAAACGGGCCATCATGAAGGGGGTGGGGTGCCTTCGTCTTGTAGTAATTACCTGTCTCCCTTTAATTTATCACAAGTTTTTCCGTTATAAAGTAGTATTCAAATTATCCTTAAAATTTTTTATAAATTTTTTTCTATTTTTCCACTTCATAACGACGCGTGACTTCCGTTATAAAGTTTCCGCTTTCCACTTTATGACCGTTACCAAATTTATTGAAAATTCACGAATTAACGGTAAGTTCGGTAAATCGAGTATTACAGTCAGAAGATATTAAATACTAAATCGATACAAAATCGATAATAAATCTACCACTTTATTAGAAACTGGTACCACTTTATAATGGTTATAAAACATATACCACTTTATATAAAAACATATGGTAAACGGCCATCCAAAGTAACGGATGGGACATTTGCACACATAAAAACTTGAAAAAGTCTTATTTAAAACAATTATATCTTGCTTAAACTAGGCTATCTGTACAAAGATGCATGAACTTGAAAGTTTCCAGATTCAAAAATTTAATTAAAGTGAATAATTTTGATGTTATCAGACGAAAAAGAGGGTAATAGATGGAACTCGTGCGGGACTGACTTCCAGACTTACCTTTACTTTCAATCAGAACTCTGCGAATTGAGAATAGTTATGACACCAATTTTTTTAAAATAGATTTGTTCTGTTGTTATTTTCTTTTTATATATGTCAAATTTGAAAATATATGAAATAGAATTTGGGATAAAATTTTTCTTTTAGGTAACGGATGGGACATGTACGATCAGGAAGTTCGTTTGCAGGCTTTACAGATAATATACCTTCAATGTGAACTAG
>JBAGKK010222032.1:0-21882 GCA_037177015.1 Euceroptres primus | reverse complement strand
AATTCTACTAATTGCCATAGCTAGAATTGAGTCACTGATTAATTAGTGAAATTTAACTAATTCAGATTTAGAGAGTAATTTACTTAAAGCCGAGGGCCTTAAATCTGATGTGCATGCCTTTATGAAATCTTTGAAATCTTTTGAAATTTTTGTAAAATCTTTTGAAATCTTTGAAATCTTTTGAAATATCTTATAATTTTTGAAATATTTTTAAAGTTTTGTGAAATATTTTGACATTTTTTTAAATTGAGAGGCTAACGACTCTTGAAATCTGGTGTACATGCCTTCATGAAATGTTTGAAATCTCTTAAAATCTTTTCAAATCCCTTGAAATCTCTTAAAATCTTTTAAAACCTCTTAAAATCTTTAAAATCTTCGAAATATTTTGAAATTTTTGTAAAATCTTTGTAACCTTTGGAAAATGTTTGAAATATTTTGAAATCTTTAAAATCTCTTGAAATATTTTGAAATTTTTGAAATATTTTAAAATTTTTGAAATATTTTGAAATTTTTGTGAAATCTTTAAGATATTTTTTACCCGAAGTGCTAGCGACTTTTGAAATCTGGTGTATGCCTTCATGAAATCTTTTAAGTCTTTTGAAATCCCTTGAAATCTTTAAAATCTTTGAAATCTTTTGAAAGTTTTGTGAAATCTTCGTAATCTTTAGAAAATCTTGGAAATATTTTGAAATCTTTTGAAATTTTGTGAAATCTTTGAAATATTTTGACATTTTTTTACTCGAGGGGCTAACCACTTTTGAAATCTGGTGTACATGCCTTCCTGAAATCTTTGAAATGTCTTGGATTCTTTCGATATCCCTTGAAATCTCTTGAAATCTCATGACATTTTTTAAAGTCTTTAAAATCTTTGTAATCTTTCAAAATCTGTAATCTCTTGACATTTTTGAAATCTCTTGAAATCTTTTGAAATTCTTAAAATCTTATACTCTGGTGTACACCCAAAAATTAAGTGGTCAACCTCTTGCTTAATGTCATTTGTTTACTCTGTTTTTGTTTAAATATTTTTTTCTTCTATAGTTTTAAATTTTTGCGACTAATGAATCATTTTTCGTAAGAGGTTCAAAGTACTTTCAATTTTTTTTAGAACATAACACAGATTTAACAAGATTTTTGGAGTTTTGAAATCTTTTATTTTGCAATACATTTGTAATTTAAAAGTCAGATTAAGAATTTTTCAAAATATACAAATTTTTGGGAATACTTTCCACTTTATTGATAATAATTTTTGATATTTCAATCAATATTTTTACAATTTTTTGCAGTATATGTAAAATATCCTAATTTAACCCTCCGAGGATAGGGTGGCTTTTGCAGACAAAAACAATTTATTTTGTATTTAAAAATTATTTTGAGTGCAAAAAATCAAAATTAGAAAATCGAAAGTTTTAACCTTTTTCATTTTTTTTTCTCGAAAAATATAATATATTTTCGGGCTCAGAGAGAGCATATGAGATCACAAATTTACTGAAGAGACCAAAAAATATTGTTCCTTAATTTAAAGTACAAGAACAAAAAAGTTATAATCAAAAAATCTTAATAAAGAAAGAGCATGTTTGCTGATCGTTTTTTGAAGTTTTTCACTTATAACATTTTTATTCTTGAATATTAAATTAAGGAAGGAAAATATTTTTAACTAAAAAGCATAAAATGCCAATAAGATTTAAATTGCTTGTTTATTTATTTTATAGAACATTTTTTTCTGTCAGCTATTTTTGAAAAAAGTCCACCCTTTTATCTTTTTTTGACAACAATAGGTGACTGTTTTTTAATCGAAAATTGGAAATTGTAAAATGTAATGCGCCATATCCTTACAAGTAATTTAACTTGGAATTGGGCTGAAGTTTTTACGTCAAAACTGACGAAATGTACACGCAGAAAAAATCTATAAAATTAACAGAATCATTTGTAAAAATAAGCATAGCAGATTTTTACACTCTTATTTCTGTTAAATTTACAGAGGGTCAGTAAATTTAACAGATATTTCTGTAGAATTAACAGAAATGTCTATTAAAATTTTTTTAGAGCAACAATTCGATTAACCTAACAGACATTTCTGTTAATGCTATTGAAATATCTATTAAATTTACTGACCACCTGTAATTTTAACAGAAATTTATGTAAATGTAACAAAAAATCTGTTGTCCTTATTTTACTCACGTTTGTTAAGTTACATTTAGAAAAGTTTTATTGGGATATAATATCATTAGGCTATAAATCTTATTTTCTAATTTTATAGTGCATGCTCTAATTTTTTATTAGTTTCAAGTGTTGCGAAATAAATTGAGTGCCGCATAAAGATACGTATGAGAACTTGCAAAAAGTTACATGATAATTTTCTATATTTAAAAGCGTACAACGGCGACTCATACATTTAACAAATTTAATTCATATTTAACGGAAATTATAACTTTTATCAAGTTATTTATTTACGACCATTAGTAAAAGATGACAGTTTTGCAGATTAAGACCGGTATTGACTTGACTCGCAACATTCTATCAGCGAGATTGCATCACTTTGTATATGACTGACGCCGGCTGTTACACGAATATATAGCGACCCGCCGATAGCGTGACACAGAAAGATATTTATCTACCCTGAGAAGAAATGCAACAAAACTTTTCATAACGCTTAGGAACATGGGGTTGATTACCGTGTCCGGTGACAGTTGCCACTCCGAGATTCGATCGTAAAATTATTTGCGCCGCAGATATTACACTGCGGCGATTTGTAGCTTTTGAAAATTATAGGATAATCGCGCTGAAAGTCTCAGAGCAGACATCACATGAATTACACGGTTCGATTTCTTATCTCGATTAAGCGCAAGAAATATTGTTCCGGGTGTTAGATATCGGTAAATGTACGTAGTTACCTGCATGTTAAGTTTTTCTGCCGATTTCTAACGCCCTGGGTGACATTGATTTGGCCTTGTCAAGAAGAATAAAATTACGGTGTAATTCTAGTTGGAATGTTATAAAACCGTACTTTGAAGTGCCAAAGAATTTCGAAATAACCACATTTTTTAAATACATTTTTGCATTTAGGGTCTTAACAGTTGAAACTTGAAAGGACTATAACGAAATTCGCAAGGACTATCACTGAAATTCGCAACGTTTATAAAAAACCGCAAGAAACAAATTTTTTTAATGCACGAGGCCTGAAATATTACTACTGATAATGGTTCCATTTGATGTCCAAAGATAGCCCAAAAATTTTCATCTCTAGTGATACATAACGAGAATTTTTTGGAAAAAACGAGATTTTCTCGAAACATAATCAGTTGAGACTAAAACTTGATGGAGATCGAAAATCTGTAATCTCGAAAACGAGACGAGACGAAAACAAGAATCTCGTTCGAGTAAAGTTTTGTCTCATTATCATAATTATCATTTTCGAAGTTTTAATGTCATCTGACGATATTTTTGAAAAATTTAGCAATTCTCGTTATGCATCTCTATTCATTTCCCTAGTACCGCAAGATCACACCCCAAATCAACCCCTAAGACTTAAAAAATTCACAAAAAGTACACTGACCTCAGGACCTGAAATTTTGTTGAATATCGTTCCATTTCATGTGCGAAGTTACTCCAAAAAGTTTCATCTCCCTAGCACAACGAGTCCACACCCCAAATGAACCCTTAAAACTTAAAAAATCGCTGCCAAGAAGTTTGGGTGCGTTCATTCTATGGTGTATTTCAATTGTGATCATTTCATGAACACTGAGCTTCCTCATAAAGAATATTGTTTTGATGGTGTAAGTTTTTTAAGTACATCAATCAATTTGTCTCATCAAAGTGAACAAATTACATTCTTACAATATTATTGTATCAGTAAAATTTAAAAAAAAATTGACTGAAAAACAAAAAATTAAAAAATCAAAAAATGTTCTCAGAGTAAAATATTTTTTAGAAGTAGTTATCATTTTTATTTTATCATTTATCATAGTTATCATTAATCATAGTTTTTATCATTTATCATATTTATCATTTATCATAGTTATCATGATAATTTTATGCATATTTCAAATCTAAGATAAAAATTATTGAAAATTTCGAATTTTTCGATTTTAGTTTTTGAAATATCAAGAAATTGACTAAATCAACCTGTATCTTTTGCATTAAAAAAAGATATATTTCATAAAACTCTACGTGTAAAATTTTTTTTATCAATATAATCAAAATTGAAAAAAATTCACATCTAAAACGATTTTTTAGAAAATTTCAAAATTAAAAAAAATATTTCTCCTTATCTGATCCGACTGTAAACTTTATCAAATA
Source organism: Euceroptres primus (assembly GCA_037177015.1). Taxonomy (NCBI): domain Eukaryota; kingdom Metazoa; phylum Arthropoda; class Insecta; order Hymenoptera; family Figitidae; genus Euceroptres; species Euceroptres primus. Next base: position 17,586 of record JBAGKK010222032.1, on the reverse strand, counting down.
TTGGCATCATTTGGAACTACAATCCTACCAAATTTCGTGACCCCAGCTGAAATTGTTTTTGAGTTATTATGGAAAAGGTAATGATGACATATACACACACACACACACATACACACGGACATTTTTTAAAAACCTCATTTTCGGACTCCTGAGGTCGAATTATGTCGAGAAATGTCGAAAAATTGAAATCAAAAATTTTCATCGATAGCTTCCTCTATGAGGAAGCAAAATTCAAGAAAAATACCTTAATCGTGAAACCTAAAATTTTATTACTAATAATGGTTCCATTTCACATACCAAAGAACACAAAAAAGTTTCATCTCCCTAGTCCAAAAGGATCATCCCCAAAATCAACCCCTGAAACTTAAATTTTTGTAAAAGAAATTCGCCAAAAATATCCTAACTGACAGACCAAAAATTTTATTTTCGCGAGTACTAGTACTTGATGACAAAAGTCCCCAAAAAAAGTTTGATCCCCAAGCACTTCCGGATCTCAACCCTTTAAACAAAACATTCACGAAAAATACCCTAAACTCGAGACCTACAATTTTATTACTAATAATGGCTCCATTTGATATCTGAAGACATACAAAAATGTTTCATCCCTCTAGCACAACAGGATCACCCCGTTTTTCAACCCCAGAAACTTGCAAATTTTAAAAAAATTTAGGAAAATATACTAATTTCGAAACCCAAAATTTTATCGATTTTATCTCATGACGACACAAGTTCCCTTAAGAAGTTTCATCCCTCTATTTAGGGTATTTTGGACAAATTTTTCGTGAATTTTTGAAGTTTTAGGGATTAACAGACGAGGTGATCTTGTTGTACTAGGGGAATGAAACTTTTTTGTCTATCTTCGATCATGAAATGAAACCATTATCAGCAATAAAATTTTAGGTCTTGAGTTTAGAGGATTTTTTGTGAATGTTTTGTCTAAGAGGTTGAATTGGGGTGTGATCCGAAAGCGCTTGGGGGATGAAACTTTTTTTGGGGACTTTAGTCGTCAAGTACTAGTGCTAGCAGCAATAAAATTTTAGGTCTTGAGGTTAGGGTACTTTTCGTGAATTTCTTAAGTTCTAGGGGTAGATTTGAGGTGATCCTTTTGTGCTAAAGGGATGAAACTTTTTTATCTATCTTCGGACATCAAATGGAACTGTTATCAACAATAAAATTTTAGGTCTCGAGTTTAGGGTATTTTTCGTGAATTTTTTGTCTAAGGGGTTGAATTGGGGTGTGATCCAAAAGTGCTTGGGGTTGAAACTTTTTTTGGGGACTTTTGTGGTCAAATACTAGTGCTGGCAGCAATAAAATTTTAGGTTTGCCAGTTAGGGTACTTTTGGCGAATTTCTTTTTAAAAATTTTGAGTCTTAGGGGTTGATTTTGGGTTGATCCTTTTGTGCTAGATGGGTGGAACTTTTTTGCCTATCTTCGGACATGAAACGAAACCATTGTCAGTAATAAAATTTTAAGTCCCGAGATTAGGGCATTTGTCTTGAATTTTTTAATTTTTAGGTGCTAATTTGGGGTGTGATCATGTTGTGCCAAGAGGATGAAAATTTTTGGAGTATCTTCGGACATGAAATGGAACGATTTTCAGCAATAAAATTTTAGACCTCGTGGTTAGGATATTTTTCATGAATTTTTGAAGTTGTAGAGGTTGATTCGGGGTGTGATCATTTCATGCTAGGGGGGTGAAACTTTTTTAGGTATCTTCGGATATCAAATGGATCCATTATCAGAAATAATATTTTAGGTCTCGTGCGTTAAAAAAAAATTCTTGCGTTTTTTTTGAATAATCGTTGCGAATTTCAGTGAGTTAAAGAAGAGATGGAGAGGAAACTAAGAAAGTAAGAAGTGGGTAAAATATTAAGTCTGGAAGGCAAAGCATATATTTTCTATAAATTGCAAATCGAATGGGTGATACGTGTATTCGAAGCGATGCATTTGAATTGCTTTGACCCAAATGCCGTGTACAAGTCTGGCAAAGTTACGCAGCGTGTGGGCTACTCAGATCGTGATCTTTCGCCTCAGGAAAGAAAATCTCTTTTGTTCTTAACGATTTCGACGTGAGAGTCTACCTTTCAGGACACAATGAAATCGCAGAACCTACACCGTCGTTGTCTGTCGTAATAAAATTTCAGAGTGCGCCGGCAGACCAGGGAGGATAATGTAACAATTCGATGAAAGTTCCATTGGAATGATATTGGCGACAAGCATCAGCTTGTTTCGACCTAGCAGTGTCCATGAGAAAATTTCGTAACGGGACGATGTTCAGAATTTTTGTGTCCTGTCCGAAAGAGAACGGGTGTGTTTGTCTTACACATTTGCAAGAATGTATTACGAAAGTAGTCTATCCTCTCTCTTTCTCTCGTCTTTTATTTCCTGGCCTTATAAATTTTTCAATTTTAAGCTAGGTTGCATTTCCACATCTTGAAATATAATTATATTTCCCTTGAAAACAGGTTTGTACTGCATAAAAATATAATTAGCAAAATCACTTGTTGTTTGAATCATCTTTATTTCCGTGCTGCCTAGCTATTATACGGCTTACGAGTTTCGTGCCCATAAATTCGTAAATTTGACTTGATTTATTAAAAATCGTTTCCAAAGGATATTCATATTTGTGGTGACTGGAGATCCATTTAAATTTATCACCGACTAACTTTTTGTTGGTCTGAGGTGGGCCTTAATCCCACGAATTATAACTTGGGATTCGAAAGTGAACAATAAGCGAATTCCTAAACAGTTACTTTTCGGCCTGCAATACAAATTTTTTATTCGTTGTATGCTTGTAATGGTCAGACCGTCGCGAATAGTGATTGATGATTATAAATTAACGTCGCTAGAATTGAAGTCTTACGAAAGGTTTGGTATGAATTAAGGTAATTCAGGCTTTTTTTATCGATGATTGTAAGTATTATATCTAAGGAATTAAATCAGAGTTAATTTCTCGAGTAATAAACTTCTCGGGGGAATTAACGAATGAATTTGAAATGGCGTTGGTATATTTAATCAATGATATTAATTCAATCGTATCAAGGCTTCAATTATATTATGCCTAAAGCGTTTTGAGTTAAAAAATATAATTACTCATCAATTTTGATATTTTTCTTCAAGTGTAAAATAATTTTGCACACTTATTTGTATCGCTACTGAGACTGTATAACATCATTGAAAACCGAGTTGATAAATTACTGCATAAGTTGTGTTTTTATTAGTTGCCAATTACAGTAACTAATTTCATGGGGCATCTCTGCTTTGTGGAACATTGGCTGGCTGAGATGGTTGTCGGCAATTCGAGACTGTTAGATGCTAGTCTGTTAGAATAGGTAGCTGGTAGGTGTACAAGCAGTAACGTGAAGAAGGAGCAGGGGGCGGATTCCTTCGATTCAACTTCGCCGAGACAAGAACGAGAGTCGACTTCTCTCGTTCCTTTGCGAAGAAAGCGAATCCGAAGATCAGGACCGTAATTCTTGAGATAAAAGTTCTTCCAACTTGATCTGCTGAAACATCTCCAGAATTCTAGAAATATAACATAAATAAGCATATCATGGAGCCGTTACTTTATCAAGAACGAGTTACAAATCTGCAGAAGCTTTATAATTTAATTACAACACTTAAATTTTCGGCCTGCATTAAAACAAGAATTCTTATTTTTGTAGAAGATATCAAGAATTTAGGTAATTTGAATTTCATGTGAACCATTTTTTGTAAAACTTTTTTTTTACGCAAAATGGTTGGTTGAGAAATCTAGATTCTTGATATCTTTATACAAATATTAAAAACAAAGACATTAAGCCCCAGACTTTGTTACTGATTACGAAGGAATAAATTTTCGAAAAAGAATGATTCTGAGTCGCCCAAGAAAAGGAATTCTTAGATCCAAAGAAATGCATTTCTTTGATTTTACTTCCATTACACTGTAAAAAGTCCTATGCAAAATTATACTGGGGATCATCGGATATAAAGGTACCAAAGATTACTATATAGTTATTTTTACAAAAAAAGTTGTAAATTTCATCTTGAAATCGCTCTAAATTTATATAGAATTTCTTTAATTTTGTATTCTATTGTAAAATCATCGCAGCAATAAAGAAATATAAAAGTGGTTACATCTTAAAATTTGCTGTCCTTTTCTCCGTGTATAGTGCATAAGTTTTCTTTCTAAAATCCGTGTATCTAAAATTTAAAATCTCCGTGTATAAGTTTTCTTTCTAAAATCTGATTTCCTAGTTTGTCTGAATTTCAGCCGATATTTGGGCTTTTTGCCAAAGTTGTCTTTCAGATATTTCAAACAAATTTTCAACTTCTTTGATTCTTACAATAATGTAAATATTCTAGTAATCGTCACCTTAGTCCCATCAATTGCCATTAAGCTATTTTTATTAAACATTTTAATTTTCTACAATTTTCTCTAACGTTCCGGAACATTTTAGAATCTTCAAGTAATTTTGTCAATAAAAATCTTTCTAAATTAATGAAAAAGTTAAATCATATTGGAATAAAAAGACAAAAATAAAAAGTAGAATTAATTTCAAGGATTGGATAACAGCGAAATCATTGGGCATGAATTTATTAAAATGTGTTCTTAATATACATGAAATTAACAAAAATAAATTGCAATGACTTTTGTATGTTCAAAAAATAAATTAAATCTCACAAAAATAATTGTTCCTAATATACATGAAATTAACAAAAATACTTTGCAATGACTTTTTTATATTCAAAAAATAAATGAAATCTCACAAACATAAACTTCCGAAAAAACGGGAGTAAGAAACATGGCGCCAATTAAAGAAAATAAAGAATTATCTTTGAAACATCCTATAAAAAATTAAACAAGGATCACAATAAAAAAGAATACTTAAAATTGTTACGCTTAAAATGGTTTGGATTAAATTCAGTAAAATTTGTCTGGATATAAGCAAAATTAATTCGATTTTAAGTAAAATTTGTCTGAATTTAAGACTCAATTCTGAAATTCAGGCAAGATGGTATTAAATTTAGACCAATATTGCTTAAACTAAGGTAAATTTTACTGAATTTAATCCAAACCATTTTAAGGTGTAACTATTTTAAGCATTCTTTCTTACTGTAAAAATATCGCATATAAAATTTTATTCGTATAAAAATAGCGCAAATGAAAGGATCAAATCAATAACATTTGCCAAATAAAAATAAATAATTTTTTATTTTAAAAAATCCAACAAAAAAATTCATAAAGAAAATTTTGTCGATCCTGTGTCCTTTTATAAATCACTTCTATTGTTTTGTTGCAATTGCTATTATTAAATTTTCTTTTGTTTATCCATGACAACAATAGTATATTGTGTATCAAGGGCGGAAAGTTAACAATTCCCACGAGCGTGAATCGGTATAATTTTTGAACTCCCCCCAATGATTGGCCTTTTACTTAAAATATACTTCATAAGAAAATATTTCCAAACAAAATTACTAATAAATAGTGCATGATTGTTATCGGTTATTATTAGTTATTTTATTTATTAGTACTTTTATTAGTATTTATTTATGAATTATTATTTATTTATTATTTATTTATTAGTAGTTTTTTTGCATGTATTTCTCAATAAATGTACAGTTCGAACAATCATTGTTTAAGGGGGCCAATCATTCTACCGATCACCCTACACACGATATTTTTTGTGCCTGTACAAAAAATTTGTTTTCAGTCTTCACGATAGGTGCCGTACTTCATTTCTGAGAAGCGGGAGGAAAACGGCACTTCTCCGCCCGCTTCACAGGCATGAAATGTGACGCTTATCATGCAGGTTGAACAAAAATGTATTTTGAAAGACATAGATTTTCTGAATAAAAATTCATTTTTAAAAAAAATTATCTGCATCAAATTTTATCGTTAGTTTTTTCTGTGTAGGTTATATAACAATTTGAGGATCACTGGCATTGGTACTATTACTGGGACATTTACCTTCATCAAAATTAATGAATTTAAAATTAACTTCTTGAATTGAAGGGCTTGCCTACGTCCCTGAGAAGAACTACCTGCCAAGTTGCGGTATAGTTGTATGTAGTAGTAGTATTAGTAGTAGTCGTAGTATAAGGCGTAGGAGAGGACGGGACGGAGTAACACGTGTTTGCGTGAAACAGGCGACGATGTATCGGTGACAGTTCATGTCGGTCACCTTCTATCCCTTCCTCTCTCTCTCTTTCATTCCCCGTCTTTCCTCCTTTTTTGTCATTTTTTTCTGTTTTTATTTTTATTTATTTTTATTTCCCTTTCGTTGCTCTTCGCTCTTCTCCTCTTTCCGATGCAGGGAATCCGACTCGCGAGGGAAATGAGCAAATAAACTATCCAGCATCCACTCGTCTCTGACTTATTCCAGATTTCGGAATGGACGATCGAGGTGAGCGCAAACGAGAACGTCGGAGGAAATCGATGACCCGTGAATTCGAAGCAGCCTGTCGACGATTTAGTCTCGTCCTTCGTGGAAGCGCGTTCAATTTAATTTTCTTACCACATTCCCTCGGTCCACCTTGGGACACAAAGGGATCTCGCTTATCGCGAGATCCATCGAACCGGATGCTGCCTCGAATCTTGTAGAAATGTGAGAAAAAAAGGGATTTGAAAAAACATTTTTAAGTCAGTGAGAAGAGCAATTTAAGTATGAGGGTCCTGTGAATCTTTACTTATCAGCATAAAGATTTGTACGAAAGAAATAATTTCTTTCAACTAGCTAAAACTAAAATTGAAATCCTTTTAGTTCTTCTTCCCGAAAGTTTAATTATAATTCGACTGGAAAAACTGTTAAAACTTTCATCTCTACTTTTATGTTAGAGAGGAGACGCACGAAAGTTTTAAGTGACGCGTCGTGGAATCTTTTATGACTTTTTACCCTTGAGTTAAAAGTTTCCAAAATTGATTTTCGGTAATTCAAATTTCCACTTCAAGTGCGATAAAAACTTATTGAATTGAACAAAATGTATCCAGCGAACTATACTTTCAGCAGTAATTTATCAAAAGTCGGTCAAAATACTTTTTCTCCTGAATATTATTTTTTACGAGTCAGCTGAAATCCAGGGGACACACACACGTGTAAACCACGTGTATTGCATGTGTAATTTAAACCAAATATACGTGTAAAAGATTGTATTACATGAATAATTTACACCAAATACACGTGTAAAACACGTGTCATATGTCCGCTTTAAACACGTGTATTATACCTAATTTTACACGTGATATACACCTAAAATACATGTGATTATAAGTGTCTTACACCTAAAATACACGTGATTTACACGTGTCTTACACCTAAAATTCACGTAATTGACACCAAAAATACAAGATGTTAAAAATCGGAATTAAAACCCTTTTATAGACTGAAATTTGGAATTGATTTTAACTCTGATTTTGGGCAGCGTGTATTTTTGGAGTAAATCACGTGTATTTTAAGTGTAAATTACGTGTAAAATTAGATGTAAATCGCTTATAAAATTTTGTGTAAATCACGTGTAAAATTTTGTGTAATTCACGTGTTCAAAACGAACATATGTACACGTGAACGCGTGTAAAACACACGTAATTACGCGTGTAAAACACACGTAATTTACACAATGTGTTCCCTCGGAAGAGTGTAATTATCCCAGGAGAACACACGTGTAAACTACGTGTATTTCAGTATAATTTACACCAAATAAACGTGTAAAGCACGTGTCATATGTCCGCTATAAACACGCGTATTACCCCAAATTTTACAAGTGATTTAGATCAAATTTCAAATGTGATTTACATCTAATTTCACACGTGAGTTAGTCATAAAATACACGTGATTTACACGTGTCTTATATCTAAAATACAAGTGATTTACACCAAATTGGGGTCTGTAAAGGAATTTAATTTTATAGTCAACATGCAGGCAAACCGAATAATTTTATTAATTATCTGTTTATATTTAAAACAAATACTTATAGAGACAGTGGAGCAATTATTCGTTCAAAATATAACCAGCAAATTAATAAAATATTGCTGTTTTTGTGCATGACGTCTGTAAAATTAAATTCCCTTTATAGGCTGGATTGCGGAATTGATTTTAACTCCGATTTGTAACAGCGTGTATTTTTGGTGTAAATGTATTGTACACGTAATGTAAATGTACATGTATTTTAGGTGCAAGACACGTGTAAACCACTTATAGAATTAGGTGTAAATTAGTTGTAAATAACGTGTAAAATTTGGTATAATACACGTGTTTAAAGCAGCCGTGTGACGCGTGTTTTACACGTGTTATACACATATTCATATATACGCTTTCTACATGTGTTACTATATACTATACACGTTTTTCTATACACTTTGCTATAGGCGTGTTTCTATAGTGACTATACACGTGTTTCTATATAGTTACTATACACATGTTACTGCACTTTACTACACGTGTTACACTCATGCATAAGACACGGGACTTACACCATATGTGTTTCCTGGGAAGAGTGCAATGAAAAATGTAATAATCAAGTAGAATGAAGATCAAATTGTGATTAAAGTTAAAAACAGTTGCAAGAAAAACACACTTGATTTGAAGCACATATTAAGAGGCAAATCGCGTTGAAAGAAGCTGCTTTGATCTAGGTGTGAAAGATGGAGTTACTGTTACAATTTGCAGAGGTGTTGGATGCCCAAGAAGAGTTGGGATGCATCTCATACGCCCGGTAGACATATGTATGAGCGTGTTCTATCACGGAAGGGTAGTCTCCGGAGAAGGGAGTCAGCAGCCAATGAGAGGCCACCGATATGGCGGCCATTTTAATGATCGGCCTAAGGTAAACAAAGGGAAAAAGGAACAGAGAGACTTCCACCCCTTCTGTCGTCGACTGTCGCCGAACCCCTTTCTGGAAGCGGGTACAGTGCACAACACATACGTTGCGTATGCACGCCCGCAAGGGGTGCTACCGACCAATCGTCGGCCGTCGTCTCACCGACGTCCGATGGTTCTTTCTGTTACTCCTTCCGATTTATTCCCCCTCCCCCTCACCCCCTCACAACTAACTACTTTCCCTCTCACGCGGTGCTCTCCCTCGCGTTATATTCGTTATGAATTTATATACCTAGAAGAGAAGAAATTTTTATTGAAAAGCACGATCCGTCGAGACAAGGGCCTGATCAGTGACGTGTAACGGGAGGGGGGTGAGTCAAGTAGTACAAGCCTGCCAGCTTTTTCAAATATCAATCCATGCAGTTTCTGGATTAATTTCTTTTTCCAAGAGGGAGACCCACAGAGGGTGACTCACTGCCTTTAATTACACTGCTTTCGAATTATTATTTTTTGGGGGAAAAGAGGTCGCAGAGTTTTTCGGGTTTGGAGTTGAAAGTTAGGGAAGATTGTGGTTAACCGTATGGGTCACATTCAGGCTCTATTGCTTTTTTTGTCAATCATTTTTAATTTCCTCCATGCATCATTAGGTTTAATTACATAAATTTATAATGTATGATTCTCTGTTACATACCATATTTTTTATTTTCTTATCACATCTCAAACTTTTTTCTCTTATCTTACATTTTTTCTCTCATAACTTTTGAATTTATTAAACTTGAAGTTTGAACAAAATTTGAAAGAGAAAATGTGAGACGTAAGAAAAAGAGTTTGAGAAACAAAAGGTGAGAGAAAATCGTAAACGACCTCATTTTTAATGTAAGGAATTTGATCCGTGAATGAAACGTAGTATGTAGTCTATTCAACTACCGGGAACAAAGAGTGAACAGATATCAATAAATCCTGAATGACGAATACCACTCTATCCTTGATAATATTCATTGAATAGCGCTTATGAATATGCAAAACGTAGTTTACGTTATTCGTATTGCACGATAACAAGGGCAGAAATAAAACGCACATAAAATATATCATCAAAAGTGGATTTATTACTTTGGTTTTTTTTTTTAAAAAGTAAATACAATAGCACACGTACACTGGAAAAAAGATTTGTTTACTTGATTGAAAACAAATTTTTTTTGAATTAAACATGTTTTCTCAGTGCCTTTTAAAAAAAAAACCGAACTGAAATTGATACTAAACATGAAACGTTAGTAAGAATTATTCACGGAACTACGTAATTAATTCCTTACACTCAGAAAAATATTTGGTTGCACTCAGAAAAAAGTTTTCTACATTCAATTAAAATTCTTTTAAATCAGCATTGCTATGGGGTCAAAAAAACATTTGTTTGATTCAAACAAATATTATTTGAATCGAAAGAAAAATTTTTTGGAATCAAGCAAATTTGTTTCTAATCAAAAATTTTTTTTTTAATGTAAGAAAATCTACATATAGAATCAAGAAACAGAGGTTAAAAAAGATTTTTTTAACTTGCAAATAAGTTTTCTTATCAACCAAAGTCTGAATTAGTGAAAAGTCTCTCACTTTACACTTTAAAGTCTCTTTTACTTTAGTGAAAATTTCTACTAATTATTAGTAGTTTTTCACTAAAGCTTTAATAAAAAATTACTAATAATTAGTAGAGATTTTCACTAAAGTGGATTAATGACCGACTAAATTTTAGGGAAAAATTACTAATAATTAGTAGAAATTTTCACTAAAGTGAATTAGTGACCGACTAAACTTTTCACTAAAGCTTTAGTCAAAAACTACTAAAAATTAATACAAATTTTCTCTAAAGTAAATTAGTGACCGACTTTTCACTTATTCAGATTCGTTGTTATACAGGCAATCAAATTTTTGGTTGATTCAATCAATAACCAAAATGTTGGCTGAGTCAACCAAAAAAGTTTTAGTTGATTTAACCAAAAATAAATACTTTTGCATATTCAACCAAAGATTTGGTTGAATCAATAAAACATTCGGTTGATCCAACAAAGATTTGGTTCAATCAATAAAACATTTGGTTGACCCAATAAAACTTTGGTTCTCTAAATTAAAATTTTTGTTTAAATCATATTAAACGATTCGGTTTAATCAACAATTTTTTTTCTCAGTGTAGACAAAGGAAACATACACTGTCAGAAATTTCTTGATATTTCAACCACTTTTCATTTACTGCGATTGAAAAACCAATTACTAAAAAATAAAATCTTTACTTCATTTAAAACAAAAAATATTTCAAGTAAATAAGAACTTTATTTAATTTAAATAAAAGATTCATTCAATCTAAATAAAAATTTATTCAAATAATATGAATAAGGACAAATAAAGAATTTGATTGAATCAAACAAAAATTTGTTTGACCCCACATCAACGTTATAATTTGTTTGATTCAAACAAATTTTGTTTGAATCAAACAATTATTTTTTATTATTTTTTCTCAATAAATGTACAGTTTAAAGGTGGCCAATCATTGTTTAAGGGAGCAAATCATTATAATTTTCGGAAATTTTTCCGAAAAAAGTTTTCCAGCTTATAACCCAAACATTTTGAAATTTTTCCTAATGCATTCCTAAATAATTCCGAATTTTAGTTGGAGATTTATTAATACAATCTTCTACGCTTTACGAAATATTTTCTAACTTTTTGGAAATTAACCAATATATTCAGAAAATTTTCCAATATTCTCGGAGAAATTACCCATTTTGCTCGAAAAAACATATATCCGACCATTTTCGGAAAAATTTGATACTATTTAGTCTTAAAAATTTCCAAAATCTTTTACAGTGTACTGTAGTTGAAAATTTAATTACTTTAGTTGAAAATTCATGCATTTGGGTTGAAAATTCATTTTCTTTTGGTTGAAACTTGATTCAGTTACAGTAATTATATAAAACTTCAACTAAAGTAATTGAAGTTTCAACCAGATATTTCCAACAGTGAATAATAAAAATTTACGACTAATAGATGAGAATATCCTGCATTTAACATGATATTTGATCTCTTTAATCATTTAATTCTTCCTCAATTAAAAACCATTCTCGTCCATCCTTAACAAAAGGCAAAGAAAACCGTTCTCAGCATATTTTCTATTAGGCTTTCTAATCTAACTCAAAAGCATTCTTCCTCCGCCTACTGAAAGCCAACAGCTGTCTCCAATCTACATTTTTCGAAAACTTTTTAATCGGTCAGCTATTCCTATCTCTCTAAATGGTTCCATTTATACAGAATTATTCATATTTAATGCTTTCCGCGCTCGTTGATTACCGTTAAACCGTCAAAGGCCCGAGTTGGGCCAGTGGATTCTATATAATTATCAACGGACCCTATTTTCTTAGATCGTCCCTCGGCACCGTAAAACACTAACGTCATCATCGGATCGAAAGAAAGCGTAGGACGTCTTCAGAGTTCAGTTTACATTTTGTAATATAGGTTTAAGTTTAGGTTTAGGGTTTAGGTTTAGACTTTAGGGGACTCGGTTCTTGGAGCGAGCCGGTAAAATGTTATCCGACAGGAAAAAAGAGAGGAAGGTGAGAACCCTCCCCCCTCTCTCTCTCACCCTTTTTCTCAATTTCTCTGTCAGGTCAACGGCTAGAACAAAGAGGGCTGCTGGTTGAAATGTACGTGTGCGATATTTACAGGCGGCTTGTTCGCGACCGGAAGTGCGCTCGTGTGCGTATATCGTACCCGAAGAATACTCCGTTGCCCCGTGAGAATGGGGGGGTATGGGTTTATATATATAAGGCCCCATACAGCCGCCGCTCGGTGGGCCCGAGTTGAAGCTGATGTGATTTGACTATATTCACACCTACCTCGCCTCCCACGCACCCCCCGTCACCACTGCTGAACGCAGGAGGCTGAAAAAAATCACACACGGTATTGTGATGACGGGACAGCATCCACCGGCATCGAGGCTCGGGTTTTTCATTTTTGCATGTCTCGGCCGATTCTGTGGAGATGAGACAGTTGAGCCGGAGAAGAGGAGGACGAGATGTGAGGGAGGAGACGCGTAGGAAGGAGGCCACTGCATTTCTTTAAGGCTCCGACTTAAGTCTGCCAACCCCTTTGGCTCTTCTCGTCTTTCATGGACCAACCCTCTTTCGCGAGGCAAATATCGCACGACCAACCAGTAACGGACCCAGCTTTACCAAGAGCGGGCCCCCTCACAATAGGAAAAAATCGGGCCTCTGGACAAATCAATTTTCAGCTCACAATTTTCAACCGATTTCCAACTTTTTTTATTACATAATCCAAAGTGTATGAAATTCTGCATCGTTAAAATGGAGAAAATTTTTAAAAACGGTTCTTAACAATTTTTTACTTAACAAATAAAATGAAAAAAAAATTTGTCTTTACATGGCTGCCATTTTGTAAAGAAATTTTTGATTTAGTCGAAAATTATTAGAATCAAAGCAGAATCTCTTTAAAAATGTCCACGAGCGTTAGATATATCGAATATGTTTTCGAATTATAAACAAATCAGTATACAAAAGTTGTGACTTCAGAATTCATGATACTTAAATGCTTTAAACGTATATTTTCTTACAGAAATGGATGTAAAATAATGTTTACTTCATGTGGGTAGAAGCTAAACAAAAATTCTCGATTGTTTATAACAAATTTATAAACAAATTCGTTATTTGGTCATTTTTCAATAGATAAGTCGTTTTTTCTTCAGAATCAGTTACAAGTACTCCGCTGTATTACTTTGCCTTAAACAACAATTATACATTATTTCAACAAATTTAGTTAACAAATACATAATTTGGCCATTTTTCAGTAGAAAAATTTCGTTTTTTCAGCCAAATGAACGTCAAATTTCTTGCCGATGGCAACGTTTTTTGACAATTTTTCTTTCCTCTAATACTTTGGCAGATTATAAGAAAAATCTATAATTAATTATCTGTGGAGGAAGCATCAAGAAGGAGTTTCCTTGCTTCTGGAAGCAACGGTTTTTCAGTTTTTGGGAATTGGTTTCTCAAGCTTCCTAAATAAAGGTCGGCAGAAACTAGCAAAAAAATGAAGCAAGTCTTAATTTATATTGTTTGAAAAAATTCCTTTAGTTGTTTTGACTGAAAAAGATGAAATCTTTCGACTGCAAAATGGGCAAATTATATATTTCTTTACTAAATTTGTTTAAAAAATGTGCAATTGTTGTCCAACGGTCAAGTTATTCAGCGAGGAACCATTCGTGAGGTCCTTGTTGATTTTGCTGAAAAAACAAAATCTATTTATAGAAAAATAGTTAAATGATGAATTTATTAATTAAATTTATTAAATAAAAAATGATTGTTGATTAAAGAGAAAATATTACAGTGAAAATCCATCGTCAAGAAATTTGACGTTGATTTGGCTCAAAAAACGAAATCTGTCTACTTAAATATGGTCAAATTATGTATTTGTTAATTAAATTTGTTTAAATAATGTATAATTGTTATTTATCAGCAAAGTATGACAGCGGAGTACCATTGGAAAGATACTTGTAGCTGATTCTGTTAAAAAAACGAAATCTATCTATTGAAAAATGGTCAAATTACGTATTTGTTTATAAATTTGTTGTAAACAATCGAGAATTAATGTTTAACATTTTCCCACATGAAGTAAACGTTATTTTACATCCATTCCTGTAAAAAATATACGTTTAAAGCATTTAAATATCGTGAATTCTGAAGTCACAACTTTTGTATACTGATTTGTTTATAATAATTCGAAAACATATCCCACATATCTGACGCTAGTGGACGTCATTTTTAAAGAGTTTCTGCATTGATTCTAATAACTGTTGTCCAAATAAAAAATTTGTTGACAAAATGGGAGCCATGAAAAGATAAAAAATTTGGTTTTCATTTCATTTGTTAAATAAAAAATTTTGCAACTTTGCAAGAAACAAATTGGAAAGCGGTTAAAAAGTGTGAGTAGAAAATTGATTTGGCCAGAAGCCCGATTTTTTCCTACTGTGTCCCTGGAGAACCACCTTCTTCTAAATTTTTCTCTCCTTTGGAAAGTTTGGTTAAAAAAAAAGATTTTCAGAATTATTGAATCACTTCTTCCAGTTGGATTATCTCGAATTGTGGTCTAAGACTTTCTGAATGGATGGCCTCTAAACCTGAATAATCTGCAAAATCCGGCAAGCAACTGGTTAGCAGATTTTAAGATTAGCTGAAGAACAAACTTTTCCCAAGTTGAAAGAGTCACGCTTCCTTTTTGATTTACAAAACAATAGATTCTTTCTACTCCTGCTGCATTTTATCTTTTGTAGTAAAATATTCATAATTTTACTGTTGTAAATTACCAATTCATCTCTCGTTTTTCAGGCAAAATTTCTTATAGGTGAATTCGATGCCGCAATTATTGGTTCAAATTATTGGTTTACGTTTTCTGGAGAATTAAGAAAATGATTTTTGTGTTTGTTATTTTTATAAAAGCACCATATAAACCGCGTCTTGGCAGAGGTTTCAAATACCCTTCTTTACGAGCAAAATTGCGTCTTACTTCTGATTATAAGATAAAAGATCGGCAGCTTCGTCGATAATTATACGCCGGTCGAAGATTCTCATTAATCCTATTCATCGAAAACCGCCCTTGCCTCTGGGTCCTGGCAGTTCAAGTTTCGTAGAAACGCGTCTTCATTAAACTCTTTCGCGTGCACACACGATACGGAAAAATGATACGTTTTAACAGAACGGTTCTTCGAAGTGAAAGTTTGTTCATTGCCATTGAGGATATTCCCGCAGGGATTTATCGATATGCAAAATCGATAGTTCTTTCCTTAGTGATGCGATCTTTGCACATGTATCTTCATAAATCCGTCCTTAGTGAACGATATTAAATCTTTCTTTTAATAATAACACGAATTATTGAATCTTTTGATAATTACAACGCCTGTACTTCAAACTTGATTTAGTTAACAGCAAACTTATTTATATTACATCGTAACATCTCTTATAATATGCTCTGGTTATAATTATACACATTTACACGTCCAGGATCTTTCAACGTTTATTCAACTTGCTGTTTTCTGGCTTGCATAAAAAGTAAAGTAAAGTCACCCAGAGAACACACAATTGTGTAAACCACGTATTTTAAAAGTGTATTGTACACGTGTATACTAGGTGTCAATGTCCGCTTTATACACGTGTATTAAACCTCATTTTACACGTGATATACACCAATATATAAAAACCGCTGCCAAGAAGTTTGGATGTGTTCATTCTATGGTGTATTTCAATTGCGATCATTTCATGAACACTGAGCTTCCTCAGAGAATTGTTTTGATGATGTAAGCCTATACAGAATTTTTGTACGATCAATTTTTGTTCTAAATAAAAAATTCTGTGTTTAATTACAATATTTATATACAATATACAACTTAACTTTGGTTTAACAAATCAACTTTATAAATTGCAAACATACTTTCGATTACTCAATTATTTCTGGAAAATGACTTATTCTTCTATTTAATATGATTTGGAAAAAATATCTTCTCATTAACATTACATCTTTAGAATAATTTATTAGTGAAGGATTTCTATTCAATAATATTGATGTATATTGATGCATATATCCCACATGAAAATAAATCAGGCTGCTTAGCTTTCAGAATTTCAAATTTAAATTTAAAGTTACCATCATAAAATAAACAATGTCAATGATTGCTAGGTAAACGATCAACTATCTGAACATCATTTTGGAAAATAGGATCTATATTTTCAGGACGTTGTAAATATAATGTTGAAATGGTTATAAAATTTGAAGTAATTCTGATAATTTCTAAAAATTTATCAAGTGAAACGTTCTCTCACCACGATTTTTTCCCAAAAACGTTCAATTTAATCTGGTTTAACAAATTATCACTTATTTTTATAATTTCTTGTCTATTTACTTTCTTTATTTTGTCATCTATTTTTGTTGTATTACTATTTCTGTTTATTAATTTATTATCAGAAATATTTACATTATCTATAAATAAGTTGTTTAATTATTTACTTTGAACGTATTATTATTTTCGGTTATTGCTTCATTATTTGAAAATTTTACATCTTCCACTTTTCTATTTTTATTTTTATTCAAGTCTGTATTTGAAATACCTATAAAAATAGGTTTATGGTCTGAGTAAACACTTTCATAAACTCCTGATGTAAAATCATCAATATCATTTGATAAATAAATTGCGTCAATTTGTGTATTAAAATTTGTTGTTGAAATACTCACAGGAATTTCTCTTTTAACCGCAAGTTTACTTAAAAAGTTTTCCAAAAACTCATTTTAATAAACGAGCCATTTTTATTAAATGAGTGTTTTTAGCATTCGAAATATTATTATACAATATAAATTATATATTTGTGTTATTTTATCAAATTAATGTAAAAATCATAAGTATTACCATAAATATAAATCAAACTCATTATTTATTTTATCTTTTTATTTTTTTATTTTTTGTTATTATGGTGATTCATCGGCAAACTTTTTTCTTTTTCAAATTTTGAAGACACTAAAATATAAATATATGACGTATGATGTATATCATGTGTAAAATTTGTTGTAATACACGTGTATGAAGCAGAAATTTACACGTGGTATACACGTGTTTCTAGACACGTTTAAAACCCGTAATTTACACGATGATTGTTCCCTGGTCTGTTTTGATGAATGTATATTATTTAGTTTGGGAATTGGCGCTTATATATATATATATATATATATATATATATATATATATAGACAATAT
>JBAGKK010221930.1:0-21882 GCA_037177015.1 Euceroptres primus | reverse complement strand
ATTTAAAGTGACGAGCGAGCACTCTTATCTCAACACTCAGGACCGCGTATATAGTCTCTGAACGTACAAAAGTAAATTCGCAGAGAGTCACGATGTAAACAACTTCTGGCGACCCTGACTAACCGAACGATGGCGCCGTCGCGGGACGCTCAGAGGGGGAGACAGAATCATTCAAGCGCGAAGAACCTTGAAGCCGGCCCTATTACGGCCGGCCTTATTACGCGCGATGGGTGTATATATAATCATTTAATTAAAAACAAACTGTTCACTTTGCTTTTTATCTTGCATGTATTGTTTCACGCAGCATTTTTCTCTCCCCTTTAGTTGAAATTATTGCGGCACAGATTTTCGTGCCACTGACAAATATTCTTTAATAATCTTATTCTGCAATTCTGCCAACGATCATTAATGAAAGTAACAAAAATTGCAATAATAAATAAGATTGTTCTTTAATTTTATTGCATTTTTATTTATTACAATTATAATTTAGTTTCGCGTAGGGTAGACCAGGGCAAAATCGACCGGTTAACATTCATTGCTCTGTAAAAAATTAATAATACGTGTTATTAATGTGTTTTTATTGTTATTCCAAGTCCCACATGATTATATATCTCATTTTCTTATGCCTTGCTATTTTAATAAGACTGTGATTTGATAATTTAATTATCTCCAACGAGCTGCATATTGGGGCAAAGCTGGGAAATATGCCGAGGCAAAGTTGTCCACAGTTTTTTTTTATAATAATGGAAATTTCTTAGGATTGAAAAATTTGATGGTTGGATTCGTTGATATCTTATGCATTGGAAAACTATCCTTTGAATATCTGTGTTAAGAAATAAGTTTCTTTTATTACAGTTTTTGTTACAGCTAGTTATCTGTGGACCTTGTCTCCAGTTTTAAGGCATAAATCTTTCCTTCTTCCTCGGGTCTTAAAAATGTCACACCTTGAATTAAGCCCACTTTTTGGGCTTGTAACTAGACTTTTTTCAGTGTAGTGACAAATAAAGAATAGGTTTCTGCTTCACCAACCCTAGAGAAATACATTAAGCTTTATATTTTCGAATTTTTCCTGAGAAAAGAAAAATCCATTTCTTATGTCAATTTCATTTAATTTTGAACGAGTGGAGTGATAAAAACATTCAGTGACAATAAAATAAAATATTTTGCTATCTCGGTCATTGCTACTGCTAGGTTTCTCGTACGCAACACAAGAATTTTGAGGTTATCTTGAAACCAAACTTGAATAATATTTTTGTAAATAAATGCATATAGGGTAAATTTACTGGTGGTCGGACAAAGATTCTATGTTCGAACACCACTTTTGGAAGATCATACATAAAAAAGTATTACATTTTACGAATTGTCAAAAAACGATTAGAAAATAAATGCCAATCTCTTTCATGTGACAGAACTTTTATAACATTATAACAATTTTATTCAGAGAAAAAAAAATTCGTCCGGCCACTGATACGTGTCCGGAGACCAGTACACTTACCCTACTATTAATTAGACTGATTCACAATTGTAAAGAAGCTTAAATTACACTGTAAAAAAAGCCTTGTTACAAGTCAAAAATTGGGCTTAATGTAATTTATTTTTAAGGCAAGAGGAAGAAGGATAGACTTATGCACTATTATTTATGAAGACAAAAAGTACACAGAAAACAAGCTGTAATATAAACTAGACTTTTTTTTTGCAGTTCTTATACCTATTTGATATCGAAAATTTATAATTTGCATGCATCAAAGCAGCTGTGTTTAACAATTAAATTCTAAAAAGAAAATAAATATTGTAGTTTCTCTACATTACCAATCATATTATCGACTACATGTTTGGTAGGGTTACCATACAAGCATTTGACAACTATTCCTTTTGGCCGAGTTTGCCTTAGTCGTAATGCCTCAATTATTTTTTAAATTTAATATATTTTGAACTTGAATTAAGTCTAATCGTCATAATTCATAATGAAATAATGTTTCATCTACCAACATATCAAATTTCCATACTGCAAGTATTTTAATTAATGTTACAAAGATTATATTCCGGACAACGAATTTTCTATTTTTTCATTGTCAAAACTGTTTTTAGCATAATTTTTCTTTTACAACGTAAATTTTCAAGATTTATGTTTACAAAAAAGAACTAAAATGGTTAAAGAATAGTGACATTACTTGCAAAAACGTCTTTGCCCCGGCGGGGCGCGGCAGTCGGATTTGTCCCAGTTTACTCTATATCATCATTGGCTTCTAGGATAATTTGATGATACGAGCTATCAGCATAACATCGTTCCAGCTTTTACGATCTTTCCTATCCGATCAACTCATCATGAACTCAAATTTTCTGAATAGATTGTTTCTCATCTCTCCTCTTTTCAGCAAAAGCTCATATAAAAGTTACATTCAAATGCTCATGTACACATCATGTTTCGGATACACTTAAAATTTTACTGGTTACGTCTGGCAAATATTGTACGAATATTTTTGTAGGTATCAAGTGATGTACATTGTACATGCATTTCTAGAATAGTTTCGTGAATTTTAAGCGTCATGCTTCAAAAATTTTAGTTTCTGTTAGTGAGATTGAATTTTAAAATACTTTGTCTTATACATTTTAAATTAGAGTACTTTTTGCATTACTAGGTTGGAAAATTCTGTAGCAGAGAAAAAAAAGTTATCTCATATCTCTTTTCGTAGAATCGTGATACTATACGGCGAACTTTTCTTTGCTCATCATCCTTTAACGTATTTTCTAGTTTATTATGCATGCTGTAACAGCACTGCATTGTAGTGACTCAGGAACAGACGTTTACGATCTAGAATCCTTTGGGTGCACGAAATGGTGGTAGGACTGACCAAGTATTTCCTTCGTACTTTACGTGCCCTACATGAAACATGGTTCGAGAATAATTTTCCATGAATCGATTGAAACTTATAGCACATATCTAGCATCAATCTAAACTCGTGAATCACAACCGTATGTGATAACATCGAGCTTTGTGATATGGATATCTGAATATTTGGAAGTAATAGCACCGTTTTTTTCTATTTCAAAATACCATTTGATGAACCGATATTTTTTCAAATTGGAGGCCCTTATTATTATTGATGACCCATTTTACTCAATAACAACTCGATCGAACAAATTTTTTACAGTAGGAAGTCAAAAAAGTATTAAGAGATACTTATTTTTGTTAGTATTCTCACTCTTCATTTATATGCTTTAAAAAATCTAGCTAAAAAGTGGAAACGTATGGATGGAGACAGTTCGTTTGCACAAATTGTTACATTTTTTAAATAATTACTCCTCTTAAATATATTTTAACACCCTGCGCTACCCTGCAATATTCTGTAGAATTTCAAGTTTCCCCAGTAGCAAATGGGTAAAATGATAAGCTCGACCAGCAACGAGTGTTGTAATTGCATAATTTATCAGAGCAACAGGAGAATAAAGCCAGATACACAAAAAATTCAAGTGGGTATTGTACTCGAAACGAGTGCAAATCGAATGCGTAGTCCAGATTTCCTGTTATTATTTCGTTTTCTCGTGGCCACCCGGAAACATTTATCATTGGGCCGTTATTATGCTACAAGCTCGGACCAGGGCGGGTTTTCGCTCGCACTAAAATGATACTGGTTCTCTTGTCGCCCTTGTAGGAGTGAATAATGTAGAGACTCGGAGCTAGCGAATACGGATTTGACGATCATGGTCCTCAAAAAGGTCCACAAGACTAGAGAAAACGACTGTACTATTCGTCAAGGGTCCACAAACTGATTTATGGACCATTGCACCCCTGGGTGGCATATACGCCCTGACCCATTTCACACATTTTTCTTATTATCACAACTGTTATTAATAAACGTAGAACAATAACCCTATTCTGGTTTCAATGATCATTTTTTTAAAACTATGTATACATAAAAATATGTATACATACATCATACATCATTCCTTTTTGACTCTAGAAAATTGTACGAATTATCATCAACTCTCATTTTCAAAATAGAAAAGAGTTGATTTTGAAAGCTTGAGAAATTCTACGTAAAATATGTTCAGATTAAAAAGTAGAGAGGCTTAAAAAATCTTGTTTTAATAATTTTTTTAAATCTAATTAGTAATTCATTTTCTTTCAATTGATTAAAAAAAAGGATTCAATCATTTTTTCAGATTTAAAAAAAATTAGAGCGAGGTCCAGGGATTCGATTACGTATCTTTTTCACTTCATTTCCACATTCTCCTCACTGCCAAATTGTTTCAATTGTTTCTCTATAGACAAAAAATTGAAGGGATGTGAATGTGGCAGTGAGGTGAACGTGAAAGTGAAGAGAAAAAGTTACGTAATCGACTCCCAGGGCCTTTAATCTATTTTAAACGGATATAGATTAGTAACTATAATGTTCTATGTACGTACATGTTTAATGAAATATTTGAAAAATGGCGCAAAAAATGAATGAAAAAGATTTGCATGTCAAATGTAATACCTACATGTAAAAAAAACCACCCCCAAAAAATTTAGAAAATACTCTGCTTATGATTTTAAGCACAATTTTTTGTCTATTTCGTTTACAAACCATTTTTATTCTATGCGTAGGGAACGTCCATAAACTACGTAGCCTTTCGTATCTCCCTCTATGCCAAGCAACTGAGGAAGACACGAGTATACCACACTATAGCCAAAAAGGCTACGTAGTTTATGAACGATCCCTTATGTCAGTTTCCAGAATTTTTCATATTAAGCATTTACAGTTTTGGGAATCAGAAACTACAATTTTTTAAAAATTATTGTAAAAGGAGATTAAATGCAATATTTTTTACGATTTTGGGACAATATAAATGATCCTGCAGTTTATACTATGACGTTACTTTATGGCCTTTAGAAGTTTTATTGAGCGACTGCGATTATTCAATAATTTTGCCTTTAGTCTTTCATTTTGAGATTATCCTGACGAATGTCCTGAATGACGATCAAATTAACATGGCCTCGTTTTTCAGACATGTGTTTGAAAAGCGTTGCCGATACTTTAAAAAAATTCTAATTTTAAGAATATTGTAAGAATATTCCTAAAATTAGAATTTTTTATTGCGATTGTTTTGGTAATAAAATTTCTGTGAGAGTATTATTTGTTTTTATTAAATTTATTTATTACTAAATCTACAAATGTCTATCATTTAAATTTTAAGGTGTTATAGTAGAGTCAATTTATCCAAAATTCGATTTCTTTTTCTTTATATCTTTTGAATTAAAAACAAAATTCTATTTAAAATTTTGTACTTAAATTCAATGACACGGAAAAATTATTAATAAAATCTTCAATCATTGTATGTGGGTTATGTGCCTGAATTTAAAAGATTTGAGTGGATTGAATAACAATACGTTCTGACTTTGATTCTTTTGAGATAATGCGATATGACCTGGAAAGGAGCTCGTAAACGTTTTTCAATTGAATCTTATTTACTTACTTCTTTATTCTTTTTTTCATGTTCCCTACCTATATTGTTCGCCCTTTGCAGTCACTTTGTCACTTTAAGGACCTCTTTTGTTCAAACTGTTTGTTGTTCATTCAAGTGGCCGACTTCCGTGTTCTGAATGCGAAGAAAATAAATTTCAACATGTATTGTGTGTAGATTTTTGCCAGCAAAATAAACACGAATATTTTATTCGGGCAAGCTTCAAAGAATTTTTCTGAATGTAATTTATAACTCGTTAAAACTGAACTGAATCCAGATAATTTCCGTATAAATTTGTCGAAATTCTATAGAAAAAATGTATCTTTCAAATTCATATATATTTTTTCTTATTATCATGATTTATTTGTTTATTTGTTTCAGGTGAGTCAATTCTCTGTTATGATTATGGTTGAGAATCTCCATCATAACGGTAAGGAGAAATTGATGTTTTAAAATTAAAAATTTAAATTTATCGATTGGTTATAATTTCAAAACTTTTCTAGAAAAGACAATTAATTATTATTAACTCTCTCATTTTACCTTCGTAAATAGAGATTTCATGCAGTATACCTACGCATCTCACCACAAAATCATGTATACGGTTACTAAAATTATTGGATTACTTATCGCTTAGGGCACTCACGTGATATAAATATAACATGCTAGTAGAAGTAGGGTGATTCTTCGGAAAAAAAACCCTTTTCAGTTAGACTTTTGTGAAAAAAATTTTTTGATTTAAAATTTTCTTTTCGTGAAATCAATTTATACCGCTTTCAAGAGTGAGAAGGTGAGTTGCGCAAAATTATTCTTTAAAAATATGTATTTTACAGCCCTTTTAGTCGTAGAGGTATACATCCCAAGAAGTGAAGAATACGGCATTTTGGTATAAAGCAAATTCGTTTTGCACAGTTGTTAATTAGAATTGAAAAAAGTAGCCTCATAAAGAAAGCCAAAAAAATTTCTCTTAGGATTCATTTTAGGGGTAGTTTTGCACCCCCTGGTGCAACTTTTTTTTATTCAACCGATTTTGATAAAAATTGATATATTTAATCTAAAAAATAAAAAATTCAAAATTGTGGATTTAAAATGGCGGTCATTTAGTTAAAATTTTAGGTGAAAATACGAAAAACGGAAAAATCGCAAATTTAGGCTCTAAAATACATAAATTGTGTATCAAATAAAATAATTTAACATTAACTTCAAAGTAAAAATTCTTTTTGACTGAAAAACATAATTATTACTCAATATTATTATATAAATACACTGAAAGCTCGATTGAAGGCCGGTTTCGGAGGTTGCCTCAATGGCCTAAATCGAGCGGTCTCTAAACGTAAACAAATCAGGGTCGTATGAACTATTTCTGTTTGATTTTTGTCGCGAGTGAAAAATATTTTTTAAATATAAGTTTAATTTAACGTTTACCTCACTGTTAAGTTATTTTTCACTCTTCAGTTATTATTTATGAATTATTGCACATAACGCATAACCAAAACACTGGGAACGAACTGATGCGAGCGGACGGAATTCTCCGCGTAGACTATTGCGCACTTTGTTGCTGCGGTACTTGCGCAACTCCGCTGAGCTCCGAGCTCAGCTTTCTCGTCCCCTTGGACCCCTTGCCCACAAACTAACACTCACCTATAACCTAATTCCTGGAAGGCCTATCTAGAGCGGCCTTCAACATCAATTTCAGTGTATATGAATATAATTATATAAAAATCGAACCTTAAGACACTCATTTTTATAAAAATACAACAATTTTAAAATTTTTGATCCGTCATATTGGATCCTCCATTTTGAATAGTGAAAATCTGTTATCAGATTTCGATTCAACAACCTCAAAAACCTTAAGATACTCACAATTTTTCAATTTTTGATACGCCATTTTGAATTTTGAAATTCTGTTATCAGATTTGGATTCAGCGACCTGAAAAACTTTAGGATACCCACTTGAATAAAATCGGAACGGTGTAAAATAAAATCTCTGAGTGGAAGCGAGAAAAGGTTTCGAATATGGCTTCGAATACAGGCTTCGGTTATGACATAAAACATACAGTTTCTAATATTATGAAACATCGTGATGGAATTATGCAATTTTTTGGTAAATCGCTTCATTATACGAACACTTTTTAGGTTGTATTATAGCCGTAACATTAAAAAAAATTTTTTTACTATAAAAACCAGTTACTTCGGATATGGCACGGAATTTTTATTCACGAGAAAATAATGATTTCAATTATTCATTGTAAACAAACTTTTACACTATATACAGGGTGTCTACGCTGGGGCTTACCGAACAGTATGCAATCCGACATACACGGCCATAAAAATAGCATTGGCGTGTAAGACGGATTGCATACTTTTCGGTAAGCCCCAGCATGGACACTCTGTATAATTAATATGGGTGGAAAATAAACGAAGAGGTCTGAACTTTAGTTTCATGCATAATAAAGCTTTATTAAGATATTTTAAGGTTTTTAATTAATTAAGGTTTGATAATAATAAAAAACTTCGCGAAAGCTAAAAATCGTGTTAGGGACACGACAAAAAGGCTTCGAATATGGCCGATTTCAAGCTCCACCATAAATTCAGCTTATGGAAATCGGCTAAAAAGTTTTTTCTAGTATTTCTTGCGAACCTACCGACCACTCTACAAATTCTTAACAATTTAAAATTATAGTGTTGGAAATATTAACCAGAACGTCGAAAGGTCCTTTTCAGGAGAATCACCCAGTAGAAAAACCTTCATGCATAAAATAATTTATATGGGCATGGAGTGAATAATGCAATGCGTAAAAGTAGTAGACAGAAACAATTATTTTATTATCTCGTCTCGTAAAATTGACCTCTTCAACACTTGATTAAAACTGATAAAATAAATTGAAACCACCATTCAATCATTTTCTTTTAAATTAATTTTAAATAAACAGTAATCCCTGTGAAAATTGCTAATTCCCTGTGGGATATTTTCAACTTACTATTTTGTTACTTTATGTTATAAGGAAGCTAATTAAAGTCACAAGAATACATGAAGAAAAGAATAGCATTTGATGTTCAACAAATGCTAAAAGACTGCACCACAATTGTAATTATCATCATTGTAATTAAATAGTTAATTTATAAAATTGGCCCGACACCGTTTGGGATAGTAGAACGAGGTCAGTGTCAAAGCTTTTACCTTTATTTTCTTCCGTTGACCGTTTTTCTTGCAACTCTAATTATGTCTGAGCTAACAGAGCTCGCCTACATATGCAGTTACCCACAGGCTACACCATTGCCACGAAGTATCCTTTGTTCACTCGATGCGATATATTTTCCGAAACCCCAATGCCTGCTCGAACTGAAACAAGCAGCGCGTCAATGACCACATGAAGGGGTAACTAAATCTCGTACTAAAGTTCTGCTTTGCTGTTTTTGTTTGACACGAAACTTGGTTACAACTTAAATGGAAAAAACTATAACTGATCTAACGATTTATAGGGGAAAGTAGTCGCTGAATGTTCATGGTGTACAGAGAATCATTTGGAATCATTTAATAATTATTTAGTGAAAAGCAGTTTAGTCTTTAGTAGTTTATATATTTATGGTTCTTACGTATTTCAATCAAGTTTTAATTAAATCCTTCTTCTTTTAAAAACAAAATAACGAAATTGTGATTTTGAGGTTAGTTGGGGTTTTGGATATGGTTGAGGCTACGAGCAGTTCGTCAAAAAATTACGATATGAAGAATTAATGGTTTGTAAATTAAGTAAATCAATTGAAAAACATTGTTTAAAGCTTGCAGAGAATTATATAAAAATACCGAATACCGTCAGTTCTTTTTTAACGCCCTTTTTGATAAATACAAACTTCGGCGACTCCCTGTGCATCACTTCGAAATTGTGCACAGGGAGTAGCAGACGACATGCGTTTTTATGAAATACAAATTATTCATTTTCTTCGACGTGCTTAACAAACAATACTTATTAATTTATTTCACTCTTTCTTTGACTTGCTTAGCAAACAAAACTCTGTTCTTTATTTTAATTACGCAAAAGATTATACGTCAAATTGTAGTTTGAAAAAATATAGCCACTCCCTGTGGCCCACTCTTCCCTATATCTGACTTAAACTATCTTTGAAAATGAACTAGGATATGGGGACACGTTAAAACCAATACAGTAAAGCAGAAAGCTAATATTGTTTACATCTGACACTCAAACCTGTGCGTAATGCATAATATTCTATAGTGCTTATTAACTCTTATATCAGTGCGTATTAAGACCGGGAAAAACATTTACACTCATTACTGGATCGAGAGCACGGCTCGGGGATAGAGTGTTCTCGATCCAATTCAGGACCGCGTATATAGTCTCTGAACGTACAAAAGTAAATGCGCAGAGAGTTGTGATGTAAACAACGTCTGACGGCCCTGACTGTCCGAGCGATGTTGACCGGTCAAGGGACGCTCGGGGGGGAGACAGAATCAGTGAAGCGTGAACGATGCGCTCGATCCATGTGCACTCGATCCAGTAATGATATAGTAATGCGATCCAGTAATGCATTTTTATTTTTGAAGTGAAAACTTCTTTAGGCCCGGTAGAGGGAGAGCATTAGCATGGGTAGCGTTGGCTGCTCCACTCCTCATACACGTGTGGCGGTAGAGTAAGTCGGAGCGTGGATGGGAACGAATCGCGTGAAACGCTGGAATCTCCCTCAGATTGCTGAAGGTGTGGTAGAATGGCCACTGGAGGTTAAATGAACACATTGACCAAGGCGATCGCACAATGTTTGATGCTCCTTGAGAAAGGAACACTTATACTTATGTACTTACAATTAGTGCTTTTACTTCTTTCAATTCTTTCAATTCTTTCAATTACGATTTACTTTTTCCTCTCTTTCTCTTATTCTTTTATTTACAAGTTTCACTTCCAAATTGCACAGTTTAAAAGCGTAGAAACCGTGCAATTTGGAAGTAAAACTTGTAAGTAAAAGAATAAAAGAAAGAGAGGGAGAGGTAAATCGTAGGGCAATCGTGTAATTGAGAGAAGTAAAATAACTAAGTACATAAATGTGTTCCCTCCTCAAGGAAAATGGACATTTCATTGGAAATGTATGTTTTATGTGTAATGAATGTCGTTACTTCTGAATGTAATGTATGCCACTTCTGACGCGTGTGGTTTCCACGCACATTTTTTTAATCGAAAATTTTTCATAACAAGTTAATTACTTCCAAACTTGTTCATCATTAAATAAAATAATCCATTTCGCATCCTTGTAAAAAATATCCTCTTCTCCATTGAACATCCATTAGTTTAAAAGTTTTTTAAAGGCGTTCATTAACATTAACTTCGTTATTTTTGGTCACTTTTAATTAAAAAACAAACGAGATATTATTAATTTGCTTGAAGTAGATATAAAATAATTAAAGGCAAATAGCGCAGTGTTCTTTTCAGCTTTTCAATTCAGAACTTTTTTTTTTATTAAAACTAACGCAGGTTGAATTCCCTTTTAAATTTAATTAAAAGCAACGTTATGGTTTTTGAGGTATTATAAAAGGTTTAATTATTCTATGTGGTGTTACATGTATTGCTCATCTAGTTTGTGATGAGCAATCGACTTTGAAGTCCGATGCTTTTTCCAGGCAGGTGGCAATGTCCCGTTTTCTTCTATCATACATATATGCCGAATCGAAGGCCATTCAATTATGGCGATACTCTGGTATATCGATTCGTCTCTATTCGTATCGGCATTGTGCTCCCAAAAACCCCAATACTTGCAGAGATGCTTATACGTCCTCAGTTCAAACTGCTGAAATCCAAATTATATTTGCAGAAATAATATAGATTTTATGGACTTTTTAATTATTTATTTAAAAATTTTATTTTCTTGTCATATGTGACATCAAGATTTAAGAAAAAAAATTTTATTTAAAAAGCAGAGTGGTGGGTTCACACAAAATATTAAATTCGTCAATGTTGATACTTCAACGAGCCAATTTATTTTCGTACACTAGTTCTAATCCAGATAAAACTCCCCCAAATGAAAAATTAATTTTAAATTTATTACTGTTTGACAGCTGTATTTTTACATATTAAGAACCTATGTCCTCCCATAGAGATTAATATAAAAAATTGTCAATACTTTTTACATGATATTTTGAACAAAATTGTTGCCAAAATAGAGGTTTTCCGAATCTTTGGGTCTTGATTTCTAATCCTCCAATTTGGATTTTTCGTGTGGCCTCGTACCGACACTATTAATATATACAATCAACAATAATTAAATAAAAAGCGCTCGTGAAGTAAAAGTCAAATTTTTATTTGGAATTGGAAACGATGGGCTTGCGGGCTCTCATAATGTTATAATCAACAGTGAATCATTCAACATTTCTGCCGGACCGTGATATTTTTTGTAGTTCGCGTGAAAGTAACACGCGTAATTTTTGCCACAAGCATGTTGAAACGTGCTAGCTACATTCCGGGGAAATCCATAACTGCAGCGATGTCATTTTCATTATTCAAAACACGGCAATTGTTGTTGGTTCAGTTGCCGTGGGCCGAATGGAATACATTAGCATCGTGAAAAGTGAAAGAAGAGAAGCCTTACTCACTCTATATATCGTGTCAGTTGTTGGCCCACCCTATACATTTACGTATACACCCTCGACCACCATGTCCGGACCAGCAGACGACGTTTTCTGTCTGACGTGGTTTTTAACATCCCCTTTACTGTGCGGCTATGATACGCTCTCATCACTCTCGAGTAAATATTTAAAGTCATATTTCTACGTTCCTGTATGTTCTTAGAATCTTAAGACTCGGGCAATTTTATTGAAAATATACTTGGATTAATTTTATTGTAATTTCAGGAATTACATCTTTTTAAATTATTCTATGGACAGAAAGAATGTCTCGATTAACAGCATATCGCCGTGCCACTTTTGCACCATGGCACGTATACGTGCATCTTACCGTTATACGTGATGTTAACAAATAATAAAAGAAAAATTCTGCTAAAAAACATTAAACCAAAAATATATTTAAAAAATCCAAATTATGGAAAAAATATATTATAAATAAAACAACCTTTTTAAAAAAATTTTAAAACCTTGAAAATAATAATGCGGAAAACTCACATTTCTACGCTGCCAATTCAGAAGCGAAATTTATGAAAAAGCTAGGAAAATTAGTGAAGAAGTAAGGGACAAAAAGAATAAACAATTTATTTTACAATTTACATCATTTCAGGGTTACAAAATATGTAATTGTGCAAAATAAAATAAATAAATGATTAATAAATAATTAATTATACAAAATTAAATAAATAAATGATTTAAAAAATTTCATTCTGCCAAATCAAATAAAAACATAATTAAAAAATATTTTATTATGCAAAAATAAATAAATTAGCCGAAATTTTCTGAATAAAAAAATTTTAACTACACCGGGGACGTTTTCTCCTTCTGTTCCTTCTACAGCTATTACGTAAACGTCCCTGGTGTAGTTAAAATTTTTTTATTCTGATTCAAAAGAAAATTAAGGTTATTTTTTAGAAAATTGGAAACAGCAGGTAATTATCAATTTTTCTTTTACATCTAATTTGATGCATCTGATGATTTTTTTACGAATACCGATGACTTTCGAGCGCTACAGAAATAACGCGGCCACTTTTCTTGGCCTTTGACAAGAAATGGCCTTCGAATATGTTAGAATTATGTCGAAAATATCGAGCGCAAAAGCAATTAGCTTGGCCAATATATTTATTTCCCTTCGGCAGAAGAATTTTCTTTTCCGTATTCCGGGCATTATACGTATTATTTCTGGAAAGTAAAAACAGTCTTAGTCTTCTAGAATTACCTATGTCTGATAAATATATGTAGAACACTATAAAAGTAGGAATTGTATCACAAGTATTAAATTCGTTGTCAAGTTTAATTTAACCTACATAATCATGCAGAAGATATTTGCACTAATCATACAGAATTTCTACACGATTAACTCCAGTTTACATTTATTATTAATCATAAAGAAATTATTAGTACTAATCGTAAAATTCATTATTGAAGGGTTCAAAGTGTCACCACATAACCTTAAAATAAACTGACTTCTGCATTTAAAAACTATATTACCTGCACCGCGTCATCGCATACAATTATGTATGATAGGTTATTGGCTGGCGCGGGCAGACTTTACATAAATTCCATTATTATATATTTCAGAACACTGTTTTTCATTAAAATAAATACTCCAGTATCATTAGACAGTTGTGTTTACTTTACTCAAACTATAGAGGTTAAAGCGACTAGGTTACCAAAGCCCATGGGATAGAGTAGGACACAACTATTTCTTTCTTTGTGTCTTGCTCTAACCAATGAGTGCAAGTGCATGTGATTGGTCGAGTAGCACCGGGATATAAGACACCGATCGTCTCGAACAACGTTGTCATGCTGAGGTAAAACAAGGCTTGCAGATGTGCGCAGATTCTTAAGAATGGACAGAGAAATATCGTGCTTGAACAAACCTTCCCATTCACATTCTCTTTTTAGAATTTTTATTTTGAATAAATATCGAAAAGCTGAAGAGGAAGTATACAATTTTTTACGGGTAAACCTTCTTCAAGCCATAAGGAATGTTTGTGCCAAGTTTCAAACTTGTATGTATTGTGATTTAGGAGAACACGCGTTACAAAGGATTTTTATATGAATCTTATAAACTTCGGTTTTTAGCCCCATTGACGTGGGGCATCGGGAGTTAAATATTTTATTTTTAAACACAATCTAATTTAATTGTGGCTGGATGTCTCAAGTTTTTTGAGATCGCTGACTCCAAATCTGGTATCAGATTTTCAAAATAAAAAATGGCGGCTTCAATATGGCGAGAAGCAAAATTATAAAAAATATTTGGGTTTAGAACTAGATAAAATTGGTTATGTAACGTTCTTTAAGACCATATTTGAATTCAGCGAACTTAAAAACCTAAATATGACCAATTTTATCAAATTCCAAACATTTTTGCTAATTATTTATTCAAGTTTTGGTACTTTCGAGTTGCCATACTGAAGCCGCCATTTGGAGTTTTAAAATCTGACATCAGATATTGATTCAGCGACCTCGAAAACATAATATGAAATTATCATATTTTTTTGAAAACTTATTTTTGATGCATTTCTGGTACAAAATGTTCATTTTCGGCTCACTGCAAAGGAGTTAAGTTTATTTATAATTCTGTGGTGGAAAGGCAAAACCGCTTAACTAACATTTTCATATAATTCATTAATGTTCTTTAAACTCCTGCTAATTGAAAATTATTCAATGTCTTATTTACATCATAAAATTGGGAAAAACGTTCATGGAAATTTCTTTAAAATTATCATGAAATGCATTTTTTTAATTCGCTTGGGGAGAAAATTTAAAATAATTGTTTAAATTTGAAAATCACATTTTGTTTGTAAAATTCCACATTTCTGGTTAAAAAAATTAAGTTATTTTACAAATTACTTTAATTACAGTCCGGCTCGTTATTTCTTCTATAATTTGAAAGACAGTAGTGGAATTGTGTCTAAAACGGTCACTCTGATAAAACGGTAAATTTTTAATAATTAACTGGTTAAAAGCAATAAACGCCAGTTTTTTGTACGAAAATATTGTGAAATGAAATACACACCGATGGAAAATAATTTTAAACAATAAATATGTAAATTGACATAATAAAATGTGATTATAAATGTCACCTACTTTATGATAAAATGTTACTTCAAAATTGAATTATATTATTGAATGCTTTACCATATGTTAATGTTGCCATTATTATTGATATATTATAGTTCGTTCTTTAAACTTTCGTTCAGGCTTTGTATCAATTTATAATTGTGACTCAATTAATTAAAAATAAAATAAATATAATAAAATAGCGACTCGGATAAAATGATCATTATCTTGTGTGTTTAAAACGGTCAGCCGAACGGGGTTTTGCGCCATCTGTCTACTCTCGGTAGGAATATTATCCCAAATGCTACGTCATATGTATATATTTATTTTTATAAGAAATAATTACTTAACGTGAATAATTCATAGTGGTCAAGCTATTTTTAAATAATTTGAAATACATTAAAACTTTCAACAATGTGGATAATCTCTTTAATTCAGTGTAGTGGTGTAACATAACCTCTCAATTCGTATCGTCGGTACTGTTAAAATTTATCATTCTGTTTTACTGTAAAAAAACGGTTTTAAGGTTTGAAACTATGTTCTTGATTTCTTATTTTGACAACAATAATTTGTTTGTAAATAATAATTTATTGAACTTTTAACCTCAATATAACCATACCTATTTTAACTCATATTTACAATATTTCGTGAAATTTATATAATAAAAATGCTACAATGATAAACAAAATATCATAATGTGACATTTAACAATCTTAGTGCTGAAATTAACAGACAAAAAAGCTTTTTTAAGCTAATTCTTTGGGACTGACCTTTTTATCCGAGCTTGTTAAAATGGTAAAAATGCAGACCTTTCCTTTTTGCATTTCTTAGTTTATTCAAATGTATCGTATCCCACTTTTAATCTTTGGACATTGTAGAAAAATTGTCAAAGTACCGTTTATCAGATTCGTTTTCTAGAAATTATTTAATTCCTGAAAATATCAAGTTGATTAATGTTAAGATGTCTATTTTAGACATAATTCCCCTAATGTAGAAGTAGTTGCCACGTATATAATCCTCTAAAGTGGCTGTACTGAGGGAACAATATGTTTACCACTCTCCTTTTTGATACCTTCATTTATTGTCCTTGTGGTTCTCTCCGTCCTACAAAATGCTCTCGCGAACACAAATTGAAACGTATTCTGTATGATCTAGGTACATTAATTTCCATTTCCTGGTCAAAGCACGCGATTTGTATTAAATTTCCGTTCCATATGATGCAACGAATTGAAGCGAATACACAGTAGAATTAGATTAGATTAGACTTTAAAGGAAGTCGACTTAGAATATAAAGTCTACTTTTTGTCGTGACATTCAAATTTTGTATTTCGTAGTAGGTAAAAGGTACAGAGCTATCTCTTGTTCTCTTATAATACATATAATATACATTAAACTTTATGGAAATAGCACGAATGAAATTAATTGTGTTTAGCAATAACTCTAAATTCTCCATTAATATCAAAGTAGGTCATTGAATAACAACATTAATAAAGCCGATTAAAGCATATTCTTCTTTTGTACTTCTGAATTATAATTTCTCAAAAAGCTTTTCCCTTTTTAAGTCAAAAGGAAAATACTGTATTTGCTCTAACCATACTTTTGTGTCGTGTCTATTAGAAACTTTTCCATTTATATTGAAACGACTTTTTTTTGGGTCAAAATAGTGTCTGCTTTATTTCTTCTGCATGTACAGAACTAGCTTATATTCCTCAGAATAGCCACAAGCTATCGAGACATTAAAAAATTATTGTTTTTAGCGAAGAGTTGATCGTAAACAAGTTTAATCAGCTTAATAATGCAAATTAATTTAATACTAAAACATACAATTCATCTATTTCTGTTAAATTTATTTTCCAGTCACTCATTTTGATTAATAATTCTGTGAGTAAATCTCTCGTCAGTTGCAATATTATTCCCCAGGAAATAATTCACTGAGACTGCAAGGCTTATACTTGATTGATTTATGTCTATTAGACCTAAACCTCCATAAAGCCTATTGCTTCAAAACAATCTCCGAAAGTCTTGCACTGCTTTTCGTTATTGCATCCAATTTCACTCGAAGACTCAGATTAACAATCTTTGACAATAATACTTTGATTTTGGGTGTCAGTAGTTATTTTATCGATACTCTCATCTGCCCTACTTTTGATACAAAGTTGGCAATGCTGATTCTGTGTCCAAAAGACACTGTTTCAGATGAGGTCAAAGCTTGCAAGCAAATTCACAGTGATCCTGCAGAGCTCGGGATGCAACTTTGCAGATCACGAACCACTTGCGTTATATGGTTTTGGATCAAGAGAATTAGGGCGAGAGTAGGTCGTCCGAAAATTACGAAGGGCATCCCTCAACATGGGGGGTTGACGAACATACAAATGCCAGCTGTACAGATGAATTGTTTGGTCTAATTTTTTTACCACATAATCTAAAGGCAATTGTGGTCTGTTCGTTAGAGCCCTTTTCCGGAAAACTTTGGTTGTTTGTTTAGAAAAGCACAAAATTTCGTGCCCCTGTCATGTGGCAACCGTCATGTACAGTGGTGTGCAAAAGTTTTGGGCCACATACATTTTTGACTACATATAGTAAAAAAAAGCAGCTAAGGAAGATTGAGTATATGTGAGTTATTAGTATTTTATTGAACTACAAAATTATCGAGTTTATATATTTTTAATAAAGATTGTTGATAATTTGTTCCACAATGTTTTTTATGGCGGTGTTCAAAAATAATGGACCACACTTATTTTATAGCTTTATAAAATAGTAAACATTTATAAAATCAAGAAGAAAGTAATTATTTCGTTTCTTAATAACTAATACTTCGTAGCCATACCCTTTGCAGTATTTACAGCAGCACATCGACGAGGCATTGAATCAACTAAGCGCTGAACGTAGTCCTTTGGTATTTTTTCCCATTCTTCCTGCCGATTTTGCCATAAAGCAGCTTTGTTCGAATGTTTTTTTGTTGCAACGTGAATGCCAAGTGCATCTCACAAATTTTCGATCGGATTTAGATCTGGAGATTGAGCTGGGTGATCTAAAAGCTTCACATTTTGTATTTTCAAAAATTCCTGGCCCGGCTTCGTCTTACGTTTTGGATCATTATTATCTTGCTGAAAGATCCAATCCTTAGGCATCTTTTTCTTGGAATTTGGTAACAATTTTTCTGACAAAATATCTCGATACATCACACTATCCATGATACCTTTAACCTCGTGCAATGGGCCTACTTCTCGCGAAGACATAGCTCCCCAAACCATGACTGATCCACCCCCATGTTTAACTGTTGGAATTTGATATCGGGAATCGTATCTGGTGTTTTTCTGACGAATCAAAATTTAATCTGTTTGGAAGTGACGGAAAAAAGTATGTTCGACGTCCGAAAAACACAAGATACGATTCCCGATATCAAATTCCGACAGTTAAACATGGATGTGGATCAGTCATGGTTTGGGGAGCTATGTTTAGCTGCTTTATGGAAAAATCTGCAGGAAGAATGGGGAAAAAACCAAACAACGTCCAGCGCTTAGTTGATTCAATGCCTCGTCGATGTGCTGCTGTAAATACTGCAAAGGGTATGGCTACGAAGTATTAGTTATTAAGAAACGAAATAATTACTTTCTTCTTGATTTTGTAAACGTTTACTATTTTATAAAGCTATAAAATAAGTGTGGCCCATTATTTTTGAACACCGTCATAAAAAACATTGTGTAACAAATTGTCAACAATCTTTATTAAAAATATATAAATTCCATAATTTTGTAGTTCAATAAAATACTAATAACTCACATATACTCAATCTTCCTTAGCTGCTTTTATTTACTATATATAGTCAAAAATGTGTTTGGCCCAAAACTTTTGCACACCACTGTATGCACGTTCAAGCCAGTTTTGATGAGCAAACAGCTAAGTAGGCTCCCTTCTTTTTGGAACCGAGCGAGTAGAAGAGAGCGTCTGGTAAGGAAGTTTCAGGTATTACCCGAATTTCTTGAGAATGCAGTTTTCTGCTAGGACATTGCTAAGCCTCTAAGACTCTAAGACCTCTGTTAATCTTCTCAGATGCATTATCTCATTCACCATTAGTGTAACGGTTTATTTGCAAAAATTTAGAAAAACGGTATAAATATTATATTGAAATCAATGAAGGTCAAAGGAGACAATAGTTTTTGAAGTTCTTCTTATTAATATCAAACAATTCAATTCTCAAGAAATTCGAGTAATACCTGAAACTTCCTTACCAGACGCTCTCTTCTATTCGCTTGATTCCAAAAAGAAGCGAGCCTACTTAGCTGTTTGCTCATCTGTTTGCCAGCCTCTCTACCCTCGGACCCGCGCAGTACTGAATGTCACCGAACGGAATTCTAGGAATATCTTAAACCGGGATATCTTAATACTAGATTCGAGTGTAGTATTGATTTTATCTAATTTTTGCTAAGATAGACTTTTTAAAATACATGTGATCAGGAATTGAGAGATGATCAGGTATTCGGACATCTACCTTACGTAACAAAATGTAAAACCAATATCTAAATTTGTTATTGCGAAATGTCTCGGCCTGCGAGCAATTTTTCAGATCCAGCTAGGTGGTAATCATTTTTCTCGTTACATAATAGATTTTCCATTTCTAATACATGAAGGACTTTAAATTCTGCGATCGTTATTCACGTCCCATTGCTCAGAGTGAAACGACCTTTTTTTTAAGGTGTTAAATTTTCTTTTATACTTTACTTCAATCGCAAGGAAATTCTCTTTAACTTTTTCCTGCACAAAGAATATAATTTTTTTCAATTTTCTTTGCGATTTAAAAATATCTATGGCATACAATCATGATTAAATATTTCTACAATTGGTCTGGCGCTCCATGATGTGGTTTCTACTAGAAAGGCCTCGAGATTAAAATTGACTGACCAACTTTTTCTTTAATGAGGTAAATCTGGAAAGTTGAAAGCGCTGCCTTTTCTTCGTGTCGCGACTGGGTAGAGTTAACCGAATGCTCTGATTCGAGCGAGAGCGAGTTCAGGTGAAGAACTGCAGATTGCTTTTCTAAGTGAATCGGAAATGAAGCAGGGTGCTTTAACATTTTGTTCTTATCATATAACTTCAAATTTCCTTGAAATAGTTACTGCAAGCTCTTTTGCGTTTCTGGCAACTAATTATTTTATTTCAAGAATCTTCAAGCGACATACAGAAAAAACTGGAGGTTCCTTTTTGTTTCAGTTCTAATGGTACATAGGAAAATCACGTAGAAAGTGGCGACATCTATGAGGGTTCCTTTTTGTTGCATCTCCATTGGAACTCGAAAATCAGTTCTAATTAACACTTCAGTTTTTTATGTGCAATAAATACATTTTTTGGAAAATTTTATCACTGCAATCTTCTCAATTTTATGTTCCTCACTTATTATTAAGCACAATTTTATCACTAAAATAATTTGTGATTTTCTAAAAACCACTAGCTAGTGGTTCTTAAAAGTCGTATCAATAATTTTTTTAAAAAAACTAATTTTCATTTCCAATTAAAGATGTATCCAAAATTTAATTAATAATATTATTTTGCACCTTTCCATCATTCAACACATCCTATTCAGGTAGCAGAGGAACAAAGTAATTAGGCAATACGTTATTGAGTTAATTAGGGAAAATGCCTCGCTTTCGTACTAATGGATACATATGGCTCGATATTCAGCATAGTAAGCTCGGCATCGAGGCACAAGGATGGCATTCATCGACATAAAATCGTTATCTCCTTATCAGAGATACACCCGCAGGAGGCTATTTGATAACGAGACACAAATTAATAAGCCTCGTTCGCTTCAAATCAAATTCTTTAACTGTGTTAAACCTAAAATTAAAAATTCTTCTCTGCTTTTTGAATGTTTCTCTAAAACAAAATTAGTTTGAATACATGGTAGTTTTGACTCCAAGATGTTAAACAAATGATTTTTTTCAATGAATAAAACTTTTTTCTGAGTGAAGAAATCGATCATATTTTGTTTTGGATGAGTAAAAAGAATTTCAGTTTCAGTTTCTCAAATCTGATAAAACAATTTGAAGGGTCTTGAAATATACTAATTAGAGGTGTGCAAAATAATTAGATTCGATTTAGAACCGAAATTTATGCACGTCGAAAAATCCGACATTCGATATGCAGCCGATTGAATCGAAAAAAACCGATCCGACTTTGCACGTGTCGAATCTAAAATGTTCGACATTTAATGCGGGGTTGATCGGATCGTTTTTTTCGATTTGATCGACCGTGCATCGAATGCCAAAAATTCGACATTCGACGCGGAAGCGATCGGAGGCAATATTTTACAATTATGAAATGTTTTTATAAAATTATAATAGTACCTTACGTCCCGGTAGGCCAACCATAACGGTTCCCGAGCAAGGACGAGGGGTGAAAACTCGTCCGGCTCGGGAACGTGGTTGGCCTGTCGGGACGTATGATGCTTTACGCTCCGAGAGGACATTGTTTTCGTCATTCGCGGGCAATCACAAAATGTGCCATGTTCAATGAAATGAAATCTAGAAATATACCTTCTCCTTACCTTGTGCGCTGCGTCGCTTACTGACGCGAGGCGCGGGGCGGGCAAGCGGGGGTGAGGGAGAGATAATGCATCGGGCGCGAAAGATTCGGCTGCTTGAGACTACCATATTTCGTG
Organism: Euceroptres primus; assembly: GCA_037177015.1. Classification (NCBI taxonomy): domain Eukaryota; kingdom Metazoa; phylum Arthropoda; class Insecta; order Hymenoptera; family Figitidae; genus Euceroptres; species Euceroptres primus. Next base: position 91 of record JBAGKK010221930.1, on the reverse strand, counting down.
AAAATATCAGCTAGAAGCGCGGAGTGACAAAAGTGCGGCTATAACGTACCTCGAATGTATAACCTATTCTGTGTGTAGATACCCCCTCTCC
>JBAGKK010221829.1:0-21883 GCA_037177015.1 Euceroptres primus | reverse complement strand
TATCTCGAAACTGTCTTTTCAAAAACTGCTCGTGCTGTAACTTAAAAAGTTATTGACCGATTAGGCTAAAATTTTCAGGGGTTTCTCTTTATAGTACTATCGGAAGGATATACCTAAAAGTTTAAAGATATCGGGTTATTAAATAATTTTTTTGGGGTCAAAACTGTTGAAAAAATGGTCGAAAATTTGGACCTTCGATTAAACAGCCGATATAAATTTTAATTATCAACTTTTTTATTCTTTTATAGGTTTATCCTTCCCTTTAACATATCAGTAATCCAACAAAAAAACCTTTTTTATTTCAGATAAATGGAAAAATTTTGACAGCTGCAGCACTTTTCGATGCCGCGGAGCAGACGCTTGATGAAATATTCTGCAGGGCCGCCATTTTGTAAAAAAAAAAATCACATGTTTTTTTACACTTTAAAAATGTAAAAAAAAGATGTTAAAATTAATAAATGATCTAGTTATTTTATCAACTTAAAAAAATTCATTAAAATTTATTTATTTTACCCTTTCTAAAGGTATCTCCCCCCTTAAATCCCTACTGTCATATGCTATCACATATTGGTTCCCTTCGATTATTTGAGTGAGTACAGCTTCTAAGCCTAAATCGCTCGTATCGGTTTCTAACTGCAAAGGATGTCTGAAACCAGGGCAAGCCAGGATAGGTGCTGTCAACAAATTCGCACTTATCTGGACTGATCGTTAAAGTTGCCGCTTTTAACCTATCCAAAACTAAGTTCAAATAATGCATGTGTTCTTCAAAAGTTTCCGAAACTATTACTATATCATCTAGATAGCAAAAAACGTTTGTGTTTAAATCCGGAGTAATTATTTTATCCATTAGACGTTGAAATGTTGCTGGTGCGTTACATAAGACAAAAGGCATCCGTATAAATCGAAACATCCTTTTTCCTGGAACTACAAATGCTGTAATTTCTCAAGAATTTATATCTAACGGTATTTGATTGTAAGCCGAATGTAATTCTATCGTCGAAATATATTTTGTCGATCGTAAGGTGTCTAAGATTTCCACCATTATCGGCACCGGGTGTAAATCTTTTTAACCTTAAATAAATTATTAACCTTCCTAAAATCTAAACAAAATCTATATTCTCCATTAGGCTTTTCAATCATTACGATTGGATTTGACCAATCGCTGCTACAGAGTTCTATAATCCCTTCCTCTAACATTCTATCGATTTCATCGCACATGATTTCTTTTATTTCGTGTCCCTGAACATCAGTTTCATGTCCCGTTAAATTTGTTGCTTTAAACTGTTATCTCATTTCCGGAATTTTCTCTTTTTATAATTTGTTCATTTTTTCCTGTTCTGATTCCGAAAGTTTCATAATACGTTCGCATATTTCTTATGCGAAAAGTATTGGTCTCTTAGCTATTATCGGTTTTCCTATGACGTTATTATTTATAATCGCGTTACTTTTAAAATTAATTCAGCTCATTTTATTATGCGTTTGGATACTTTCTACCTTTGATTGAGAACCACTGGATTTTATTTTATTTTCAGCCCAATTATTTGTACTAAAGTTTTTAAAATTCTTTTTCCCTTTAAAGTCTGTATTAAAATATACACTATAATTGAACTTTTTGTCAAATTTAATTTCTAATCTCTTATTCGTCGCATCATTGTTACGTTTACCATGCGTGTGACTCATGCTGGGACCGTCTGTCTCACGAGTTCGCTCGCACTTTTCATTCTTAGCGATTTCAGAGTCCAGCGTTTCCAACGCCTGAAATCTATTCTGCACTTTGATTTCCATCAGCTGTGGAATATGTGCCTGGGTTGAATTCTTGCCGTTCGCTCTATGGAGGGAGCTTGGTTGGGGGGATGGAACATCGATCGAGAACGGAGGTAGCGAGTTCCTGCTTACTCTTATCCCTTTCGTTCTCTTCCTTCCTATTCTCATTTTCTTTCTCTACTTTTCTTTTATCTTCCTATTCTTACTTGGTTTTATTTCTCTTTCAACACTCGACCATCCTGTCTGTGTTCCTATTTCGCGTGCACTTTTTCTAATATTCTTTTTCCCTGGGATTTTAATTTTATTTGGTTCCGGATTTGCTGTGGGATGAGCCTCGATCCTATATGGAACCTCAGGCAATTCCGGGAGCCACCAATGGTTAATTTTATAATCCATGTTTAATTCTATCCTTCTGAGCATGTCTGTTCTTATAATGCCTTTCGATCTTAGGTTCGGTACTATTCTAAATAATAATTCTTTCGTGACATGACCTATTTTAATAGGAATGAGTACCTGACCAATGATACTCACTTCCTCGCCATTAGCCACTAACAATCTGTCTGAATCGGGTTTTTGAATTTCGTAATTATAAAGGTTTATCGCATTTTAAAAATCCTTGCCTACGTATGAGCGTGTCGCACCGGCATCGATCAACACCGTATACAAATAAGCTTCAAAATTTATCATTACGTGAAATGTTGTTTCGTCGGGGTATCTAAATCTGAATCTAATTTTTCGGGCGTATTATTTAAATTTAAGTACATATTCGCCCTTATAATGCTCACTGAATGTTTCCCTGATTTTAAAAATGTCAGCATTCTATTTCTATGTGACCTGGTTTACCACAAAAATAACAAGTAATTTTTCTTTGATTTTCCCTAGATTGCTTATTCTCTTTATCTCCAGAGTTAGAGCTCGCCACATTCAGTGCACTTGAATGTGCGCTCCCACTCTTTTGATTTGTATTAGTATTTCCGCTATTCTGTTTTTTATTATTTATATTTTGTGCCGGTTTTTAGTAGTTCGCTTGCGCATTTTCCTCGGGCGGAAATGTTACTGTTGGTCCGCCTTCAATCGCTCACTGATTCTGATATTGGTTATTAAAATAACCTCTCCCTCGTGGGTACATTAATTGTCTCAACATTGAAATTAGGGAGTTATAAGGTAAACGACCGAAACCTCTACCTCTACCGTTCTGGAATCGGCCTCTATAATTTCCTCGACCGTTATAACCCCTGATCTGTCCAAAATTGTCTTTATTATTTTGTTTTTAACTCTGAGTGTTATCGTGTCCACTATTATTCTGACTATGATTATTTGTTTGATTTTTGTTTAAATCTTTATTTTCTGAAACTTTTAAAACTTCTCCTCTAATCTTTGATTTAACGATTTCCGTTTTGAAATTCTTTTCCTAAATTTTCCAATTCTTCAAAATTTTCAAAATCATTTCTTTTAATATATAATTTATATTCCAATCTTAAATTTTCATACGTTCTTCTTAATTCCCATTCTAGACTTTTCCTAGGATGTAATTTTGCAAATAATTTTCTTATTTTTGTCAAAAATGAGTGAAGGTCTTGTTCCTGTTTTTGATTACAAAATTTAATTTTATTTCTAATCTCTTCCGAAAATTTTTCATCCATGTAAATTTTAATGAAATCTTTTTTAAAATCTCCTAATTAGTTTCATTTATGTCTTGTGACACGATTCCACTCAAGAGCTTCTTCTGATAATATTGCTTCTAAATTTTCGAGAATATCAAAATCAGCAATTTGATATCCTCTTTTAAATCTGTACAACTCATCTAAAATTTGTACGGGGCAATCATCTTTACTATTTTTAAATTTAAATGGCCAATTCGACATAATCTGAAGCGGGGTTTGAATCATGCCAAACGAAAAATATGCCGCTGGAATATTCGCATTATTTGGGGTTAGGATATTCCTAGATTGTGTTTGTCTAGAATCTGGCTATCTACTGTTATCTTGTACGCTGTTATTTTGTGTAAAAGTATATCTTCTTTTCGATCTACGTAACCCTAATTTTCTATATTTTCTTTGTTCTTCGTCAGAGTCGCTATCCTCTACTTGATTTCTATTCTCTAATCTTTTTAAATTTTCTGAAATCTTGTGTCTTAATTTCTGATTCGAAATGGACCGTTTGATGTGCACTTCGTTTACTACTGATTTTCTGTCTATCATCTTTTTAATTTTTTTATAATTTCTATTTAAATTCCGACCACTTATAGTCTTTTCTTGTACTAAATTCTCGTGCTTTCCTTCTACCATTTCGCGTTTTTTCCTTAACGACTCTCTTTCTCTACTTAAGAATTCATCGTAAGCAATCAATTCATCCAATTCATTGATTACTCGCGTATTCGTATTTAAGAAGGAATCTACTTCGTATGTTTGATTTCTTCTCGGACTATCAATTCTTTCATTTTCTACTACTATCTCCGGGATTGTTCTTGATCGGTTTTGCCTTTCCCTAAAGTTCACATTTTCAAATATATTTTCTCGGTCTAACAATCTTCTTCCTTGTTCTATTATTTCTTGTACCTCTGGTAATTCTGCTTCCAAAAGACCAGAATCATTTCCAGCAATTTCCCAATTACTGGGACCTAGCGTAAAATTGAGTGGGACTCTGTCACTGCTACGCCAAATTGCAAGTTTGGTGGCAATAGATTCGATGGAGGATGCGTTGATTCGAATCTCGCGCGATTGACTCAGGTGGGAGTACTCAGTTATACTTGTTGCAAAGCCTTGATCTTGACCAAGGGTTATTCCGCGCACGTGCTGTTTTGTTCGCGCCAATATAGTGAAATTACGTAATCGCGTCACTTTCACTTTTCGAATTTAACGGCTTTTTCTTATTTGATTTTCTTCAATTTTGTCTTTTTCTGGCCTATCTTCTACTAATTCTACTCTTCACTTTTTCTTATTCCTACCTGTCACTTTTCTTTACTATTCTCATCCTTTTCTATGCGAATTTAACTTTTATTCGCGATTTTCTACTTATTCTTCCATTTCAAACTTAAAAAAAAAATTCTACCTAAACAAATTTCCTTCTTATTTTACACAATCTCATAGGCATAAAATATTGCATAAATTTACCTATATAATATAATTCTGTCTTCAGTCTCGTTACCTTCTCTCAGTATTGGAACAATTGAAATTTTGGATTTCGGTTTAATTGGACTTTTGGAAAATGTTGGTTAAGGAGTTGGGCGCCAACGTACCAAGTTGCGAGACGGCAAGGGACTGACGATTGTCATTTGACGACCTGCTCACCTAGTTTCGGGATTCGTCGACCCCGATCGCCAGTTTTCGGGCCTCACCCCTTCTGAACTAGTTCAGTGTCGGCAGAAGCCAGGACCCTATTGTAACTTCACGTTACAGCGTTCGAATCTTGCCCTCAGGACCCTCTAAAGTAATCGGTATGATCGTCATGAGTACTGCAGCAAAATGTGCTTCTTCGATAAACATTTAAAGAACACTTTTATCCTAGTTGTCCACTTCCAACGCCCATCAGTATCTAATTTTTTAAACGCGGTACAACACTCTTTCGCATGTTTTTTTTCACAGTACGCGCACTGCTGTTCTTTCTGATCGGTACTATCGGCAATCGTTAAAATGGATTTACTGTCCTTACCCTGCTTTCCTTCTAGAAGTAGGTTATAATAAGCGCTTACTGTCGGCGATTCGTCATCGAGGAAGTTCGCCAGGTTTGTCAGTGTAGTCTCATTGTTCTTCGTTCTAACGCATTCCCCGCACCTATGTTTCAATCCGACCGATAGTTTCTGTATCAGCTGTTCGGCGAGAATCAGGTTCACGAGATAATCAAATTTTTCTAACGCCTGCATCGACGCGACTAAATTTGTTACCGTGATCGCCAATTTCATAATTAAATCTGGTCTATCGTCTCTTACTTTGGGAAAATCGGCTACGTTGCGTACCAACGCCTGAATCCCGTATTATGGACGACCAAAGTGTCACTTTAAAACGTCGATTATCAAGTCAGCCTGTTTTATTGATAACAAAGGAGTAGTATAGTTATGTAACTACTGGACCACTTACTGACCGAGCAAGGTTCAAATCCGTGCTAAGTTACCGGCAACCGGTAAATGGCCTCGGTCGGTAATGCATATTCCTAATAAGGGCTGCACCAACAGATGGCGCCATTGTCGCAAGTTACCGACAGTCGGCAGTGCAGATTCCTAATGTGGAATGTGCCAACAAATGGCGCCACCGTTGCAAGTGACCGGCAATCGGTAATGCAGATCCCGAATGTGGAATGTGAAAATAGATGGCACTACCGTCGCAAGTTACCGGCAGTCGGTAATGCAGATGCCTAATTTGGACTGCACCGATAGATGGTGCCACCTTTGCAAGTTATCGGCAATCGATATTAGCATCAGTCGGTAAGTCAGGGTCAATACGTGAGGGTTCTACCTTACCGACCTTGAACTCCAGCCTTGGGATTCCCTCGACTTTATAAAATGTTAAAAACTGATAACACTCCTGCACTTTGGATATGTTTTCAAAATCTTTTTTAAAAATTTCAATGAATATTTCTTATACACCAATATATATTTTTCATACACATACACTATTTTTCCTCCATCCAATGATGCTTCCCACCATTTTTTCTCATATTTTTATAGTAAAAGTGGTAAAGCTACCCCCTCTCCTCATATTTATAATTTAATTTATCAATAAACCCTCTTTAAATACTTTTTCTTATATTCTTATTTTGAATATTCGCGCGGTTTATCTTATCTGAAAACAGCGCCACTAGAATCTCTGCATCGAGGAGTCCCTTTACGCGCTCCCTCTAGCTCCTCCTCTAAAAGGGGAAGCCACGCTCTGGGGTGTGTATGCCCAAAGAGTCCTATAAAAGGCCCGCAGAAACGCAGGCTGATCATTCCGTCGCATGTAAGTCTCATCGAGCGATCCAGAAGAGTCCGATACACCAGGTTTGGAGAGAATCCAAGGTAAGTGCTCAATCTATATTTGCATGTTTTTTTGCTTGTAGTATTAGTGCATGGCTTTTGCTTTTAGTGCATAATAGTTTGCATGGCTTTCTGCTTGTAGTATTAGTGCATGACTTTTTGCTTGTAGTATTAGTGCACGGCTTTTTTACTTATCGTGCATTATAATATTAGTGCATGGCTTTTTGCTTGTAGTATTAGTGCATGGCTTTTTGCTTGTAGTTTTAGTGCATGGCTTTTTGCATGTTGCTTTACCCGACTGCGATTTGGAGTGGGGGTACCGGTGGTGGAGAGGATATTGGTCTATAGAAGCTCAGAAATAATTGAAGTTTAACCATTCCTTCATCTGCCTTGGTGATCAACCAACAACAAAATGGAGACTTCAGCGCCGATTAACGAATGGGCTAAGCTCATCTCTCACATTGAGAAGGCTTTGGACCTGCTTCAGACACTGGGAGGAAAAGATGGAGTACTTTCATCCAACGATGGATAAATAAGTGTGATAATATTTTAAGAAGTGTAAATAATTTACATCGAGAAGTATGTATATCGTCAGCTGAGCGAAAAAAAATCTGTGAATATCATCGAACAAATTATATGTCTGCGTGTCCACCTTGATGCATTACTAGTACAAGGTGAAGGTGTGAGAGATTCTCTTACTGATTGCATAAGATGGGCTGATTGTGATGCAGTGTTTAAGCGTCGATCCAAACAGGAGTAATTGTAAATATAGTTCATAAGGATATTAATGCGTTCTTGGTTGATGCGTTCATTATATTTGAAAAGCGCATAATAGACGCATGAAATAAGTTTGGAGTGATAAAAGTGTACGCCGAATTAGGTGCTTAATTTAAAAGAGATGTCAACGATAATGAAACCGCAGAACTGACAACATTTAAGTCTAAGGCAAAAGAAATTTATCCAACGACTGTATTAGATGATTGGTGCAACGATAAAGTAAAACGACCAATCTTAAAGAAACTTGAAGATTTCCAAGAAATGGATTCGGAATGGAAATTACACTCGATTATGAAATTAGAAATTAACATTAACAAGTACAACCCTATGCGAGATAGTTTTTATATCGAATTGTCGCTGCCAATTAAACAGAAAAAGGCTTGTGTGAATGTACAAAATAATGACAACGAATGCTTCAAATGGGCAGTATTATCGGCGTTGTATCCAGCTTCACAACATGTGGATCGTGTGTCTAACTATACTCAGTATAAAAATAAATTAAATTTTAGTGAAATAAACTTTCCCGTAACTCTGACAGATATACAAAAATTCGAAATACTAAATGATGTCCCTGTAAACGTGTATGGTCTGAACAGAAGAAAGTTGAATTATACTATTGTCCTTCTACATCTAACATCTGAAAAGAGGGAACAACATGTTAACCTTCTTCATGTTCAAGCGCATTACATTGACGAGAGTTTTGACGACGTCGACGACCACGACGATTAAGATTTTTATAACTTCCATTATGTGTGGATAAAAGATCTGTCTAGACTTGTAAACTCACAATTGTCAAGCAGTAGATATAAAAAAACATTTGCAATAGATGTCTCCACTATTTTACAAGTGAAAAAAAATTATTTACCCACAAAGAAGATTGTAAGACCCTAAATCATTACAAAATTAATCTACGTAAACCCGGCAATAAGTTTGTAGAATTTAAAAATTACAACAATAAAGAAAAGTTCCCACTTATAGTTTATGCAGACTGTAAATTAAACCGGCTGAGAAACCGCAGGAAAATAAATCCTACACTGAAGTTTTCCAACCTCGTGAAATCTTCAGTATAGGATATTATTTGAAATGCAGCTATGACGATTCTCTGTATGGCTATTATTCCTGCCCTGAAGATGCAGACCCTCCGAAGTGGTTCGCCTAAGAATTGAAGCAATTGGCTGAAGACGTTGAAACCGTCTTCCTATGCGTGTGCAAAAGTCTGCCTTCAGGGCAACGACTGTGTACATATGCGAGAAGAAAATAGCACCGGGTGAGACAAAAGTTTGCGATCATTGCCATTTAACGGGTAAATATAGAGGGCCATTCCATCAAGATTGTAATATAAATTATCAAGATTCTCGAATTATACCTGTAGTGTTCCACAATTTCAGTGGATATGACGTGCACTTTATAATTCGTGAAATTTGTATAGAATTTGAAGGTAAAGTTGACCTCCTCTCCTTGAACAAAGAAAGATATATTTCTTTCAAGAAACATGTCAAGGGGAGTGAGAACAATTTTCGCTTCATTGACTCGTTTAGATTTATGGCGTCGTCATTAGAAAAACTAGCCTCGTACTTAGAGACCTATAAAATTGTAAATTCCGCACGTAAAAGTGTATTGCCTTACGAGTACTTGGACTCGAGAGCGAAACTATTGGAGACACAATTGCCACGGAAAGAACAATTTTACAGTACTCTAAATGATACGCATATCGCCTATGAAGACTATGTGCATGCGCAACGCGTATGGTCTGAGTTTAGCTGTAAAAATCTTGGCGAGTACGTTGACTTGTATATGAAAGCAGACGTGTTGTTAATTGCGGATATCTTCGAAAAGTTCCAAAAACAGTGTCTGAAAGCGTACGGTCTAGATCCAGCACACTATTATACGACTCGTGGTTTGACTTGGGATGCCATGTTAAAGTATACCAAAATAAAGTTAGAACTCCTCACTGGCATTGTTAAACTCATGTTTATTGAGCTAGGTATTAGGGGTGGAGTAAGCCAATGCTTTAACCTCTATGCCAAAGCAAATAACCCATACATGGAAGTTTACAATGAGAATGGTGAGATCATTTATTTGGTCTACATTGACGCCAACAACCTGTATTGTTGGGCAATGGCGCAATAGCTTCCCTATGGTGGTTTTGAGTGAGTTCCAAATGTAGATATTAACTTAAATGTTCCTGATGATTTACCTGTTGACTATATTTTGGAAGGAGACTTAGAATACCCGGAAGAGCTTCACGATGCTTATAATGATTTGCCTTTTGGTCCTGAACGCTCGAAACCGCGAGGGTCAAAGCAGGAGCTGCTAACTACCCTCCTACCAAAGCGCAAATACGTTCTCCATTATCGTGCTCTTAAACAAGCTTTGGCAAACGGTCTTAAATTAGTCAAAATTCATCGAGTTCTTAAATTCAATCCATCCCCTTGGCTAAAATCCTACATAGATTTCAATACTTCAATGAGAGCAAAATCCCGTAACGAATTGGAAAATAACCTTTTTAAATTAATTAACAACGCGATATATGGAAAAACAATGGAGAACGTACGCAAAACATGCAGACGTCAAACTCGTCACAAAGTGGGATGGTAGGTACGGTACAGAAGCCCTCGTATCAAAACCCAACTTCCACAGACGCAGAATCTTCAATGAAGATCTCGTAGCTGTGGAATTTAGAAAGACCGAGATTTTGTTCAATAAAACGATATACGTAGGTTAGTGATAACGCTTAATGTGCTGGATATCTCCAAGACTTTGATGTACGACTTTCATTATAGCTACATGTTGCCAAAGTACGGTAGTAACCTTAAAATGCTGTATACAGACACAGACAGCTTCATTTATGAGGTTAAATGTCCAAATATTTACGCGGACATGAAAGAAGATATCCTCAAGTTCGACACGTCTGACTACCCTCCGAATAACATCTACCGTATTCCGCAAGCCAACAAAAAGATTTTAGGTCTTATGAAAGACGAATGCAACGGTAAAATCTTAACAGAGTTACCGACTACATTGACTGCTTACAAAATATTAAGATGCAGAGTAAGACACAGTATGTAATTAGATCGCGATTACACAAAATCGAATCATTAAAACAATGTAAAATAGCAGTAAGTCCTTTGACGACAAGAGGTTCCTATTGCCAAGCAGTACCGATACTTTGGCATGGGGACACTATTAAGGAATTAAAAGATAAGAGAATGGATGTGGATAATGAATAAATTGTAAAAAGGGAATTAATGTGTGTATAGATTGTAAGCTAACATTGTAAATATATATTGATGGTATTGTAATAAACAACAACATAATATGTACATATAGTCTTCTTTATTCTTCAGAAACCTTACATCTAGTTGATACATAAGTTTAAAATTAGTTTAATGTTAAATTAGTAATAGCTTCACTATAACTTAATGTTAAATTAACTATAACATAACTATACTTTAACTATAACATAACTATACTTTAACTATAACTTAACTATACTTTAACTATACTTCAACTATAACTTAACTATACTTTAACTATAACTTAACTATACTTTAACTATAACTTAATTATAACTTAACTATACTTTAACTACACTTTACCTATAACTTAACTATAGTTTAACATTAATTTACATGTCTGACTTATCTATCCAACTATTGTGTGAAAAATCAAATTCAAGCCATTTTACATAGACTTTGTTATCTCGTTTCTTGAGAACCTTCTCTATGAGATAAATGTCAGGGTACTTGACTTTGAGGAGCTCTTCTTGATAGAAGCCACCAGCAATTGGTTGATTGTGACAGTCCTTGAGCTTATACGTAACTGGTTCAGTTGACATGACTTGGTCTACAATGTATATTTCTGTGGGCCAGTTCGCAGTGTATCTCTTTTCAAAAACGTTTTTCAATTTGCTCACTCGAACTCTATCACTAACTTTGAATTTTATTCGTCTCATGGGTATTTTCCTTTGTTTATAGAAACGTTACATTCATTCTTCCTCATCATCAGCGGTGAAATCCTTAGGTTTCATGCCAAAGGAAAAATTGCATACTTATCGGTATGCAATTTCTGGGGGATTCGACCTTGAACAAGTATAGATTTCATTGCAGCAGTAGTATCTTTTCCAGTCTTACTTTTCACTGGAATAGCCCAGGCGTATTTTGGAAATATATCTATAACAGTAAGCAAGTACTTGAAACCTTTATTCACTTGGGAATATGAGATCTTTTCAACCAAATCTGCTTGCTAGGTTTCATCAATACCACGCATCAGTGCTTGAAGCAGAATACTTTCCACCAATAGAGCTCTTATCAAATAAGAATTATGTTCTTGGTCTCGTTGAATTACTTACATTCAATTCAACTCCTAACGTCGATAATGGATCACGTTGTGACCGTACCCCCTGGCAGCTATGAAATTGAAGATATTAAATAATATATACAGGTGTCTCTAGCGAATGAAAACTATTCTGTTGTAATAGTACCAAGTAACAGTGGTGATATTGAGAATTATGTGCAAAAGAATCTAGAAATTTAAGTTACGATAATAAGTATCAAGCCTAACAACAATACTTTGCTCAGTGAAATCAAAAACACTCGTGAAGTTAATTTTAAACCTAAAAATTGCATTGGTCAATTGTTAGGATTTGATTCACGTGTTCTTCCTGCTAACAAACTGCATGCATCAGATTTACCAGTAGCCATTCTCAAGGTCAATGCTCTCAGAGTGGAATGTAATATAACAACTGGAGCATATATTAGGATATAAGATCGTAGAAGTACCATCACACGTCATTTACCTTTCGATCGCCGTGAAGACAATACATCATATTCAGCTCCGCATAGTGGATCAAGATGGAGACTTTGTAAACTTTCGAGGAGAGATTAGAACAATTCGATTGCACGTTAAATCAATGTGATTGGTTTTGTTGATAATCTTAAAGTGGGCGGAAGTTATATAAGCAGGCCACCATGAGAGAAAATAATCAGTCTTCAATCAGCTCGCAAGACGTTAACATCTCAGAGAGTGCGCATTCTGAACGAACTAGGTCTTAGAGTGATACCTTGTCAAGAAAGAAGAAAAAGCGAGCATTAATTTACATATTTATTATTTGCTTTTGCCGCTACTATAAAGATGGACGAAATACTAAATATTCTAGCTCCAGTTAGCTATGATGAATCTTTAACACACTGTGAGATTCATTCTCATCAGCCTTATGCTTCGTCATCATTTGACAATAGTGATGAGATTCGAATTGCAATGCAACATCAAGATTTGTACATTCTTCCAAGTAAAAGCTCATTGCATGTACATGGAAGACTTTTAAATCCGATGGAACTAATGTGACAGTTACATCTTTGGTTGGCAATGCCATCTGTTTTTTATTTGATGAAATTCGTCATGAATTGAATGGTATTGAGATTGACCGATGCAAAAATTTCGGACTTACCAGTGCCATGAAGGGGTACATTTCTCTAACTCCTAATCAGCTTGATTTTTCTGAAAATGCAGGCTGACCTGATGCAGATTTAACTGCTAAAATTATAAGTGAAGATGGATACTTTCATGTAACCATACCACTCAGCATGATCCTCGGCTTTGCTGAAGATTATTGAAAGATCATTGTGAATGCTAAATATGAACTCATCTTAACAAGATCACGTACTGACTTAAATGCTGTAATGCAAAGTACACGAGAAAATCCTGAAGAATTCAAAATTTTACTTAATAAAGTGGAACAGATGGTTCCCTACTTATTTGTTGGAGATCGTCACAAGCTACAATTGTTGAAATTTATTGAGAAGGATCCTCTCATAAGACTGAATTTTCGAACGTGGGAAATGTATGAGTATCCTCTAATTCCTGTTACACAGAAACATGTGTGGACTGTGAAAACTTCAACACAGATAGAGAAACCACAATATGTTATTCTGGCTTTTCAAACAGATAGGAAAAATCAACGTAAAAAATATGCCAAGATTTTCAGTCATGCTTCAGTCACAAACGTAAAACTCTTCTTGAGTTCCCAATATTATCCATATGGTAATTTAAATCTAAACTTTGATCAAAATCAGTTTGCTCTATTTTATGAGATGTATGCTAATTTTCAATCTTCATATTATTATAGAAAAGAGCCTGAACCTCTACTAAAGAAAGAGACCTTCAAGAAATATGCTCCACTAATTGTTACTGATTGCTCAAAACAAAATGAGTTTTACTCATTACAAAATGTAATTTTACATGATCGCATTGTCCAATACCGACCAATCAGTGGTGTGGTGAAGAAGCTGTGAGGTGGTGGGAGTAATGCTGAGTAGAAGGGGAAGAGTGTCAGCAAGGTATAAAAGAGCTGATTCTGTCTAGAAAAATCATTTTTACTCAAGATGGACTACGTTGTGGATATTCAAGGCTTCAAGAAACCATACAACGACTTTGGCTTCAAAGAGTTGGCTATTCTCCCTCTTTGCTTAACCTCTAGTCTTCCTCTTCGAACCACCCTGCAGCTGGAATTCACTACCTGTACGATACAAGAGTGAAAATCTATGGCTGATTTACAATTACCATGGAATAAATTGGACTGCTGGTGATTTACCCTACGAAGAATTAAAACCTATACTTCGAGAAATATTAGCAAGTGCACGTATAGTATACGTAAAAGGTTTAGAAAAGAAAAGATAGATAGAAAAATGTGTATGCAATGTACAAAATCTGGAGGATTTTAGCTGCCCTTCTATAAAAGAACTTAAATTGGAATCATGTATGACTGTATGCTCACACCATACACAACACATTAACAATTGCGCAGTAAATAACGTCATGAGCCTTAGAAAATGGATTTTGAATAAATCAGCAATGACGAATGTATCGACAAATGTAGATGAAGTTGACAACACTACACTTACAGATTTTTATAATCAATGTGAACTCTGTATATAAAAAACTAGGCTAAGATTTTTTGTTAAACTAGGTTAAGTTTTTTCGATAAATAAATGTTATTAAATGAAAAGAGATATGTGAATGTACTTCCTATTCTATTAGTTTTAAGATAATTTAATTATTTTTAACTTAATTTAATTAGTTTAATCAAAATAGTTAAGTCACTTTCAATTTTTTTACAAATTTAAGTTTTCTCTTTTCTTGTCTTTGGCGCATGCGCAATATAATATATTTTCTTTGCGAAGTCTCTAAATTGGAGTGGGAACTCTTCAGAGTTTTAACTTCATTTAATTAATTTTAATTAAAATAATTAAGACACTTTCAATTTTTTTCATAAATATAAGTTTTCTCTTTTCTTCTTGTCTTTGGTGCATGCACAATAGAATCTGAATTAGAGTGGGAGTGGTGAAGAGTGGGGTCAGCTTCCTATATAAGCAGGGCTGCTGAGCTATTTTCTTCATTCCAACGTCTCCGAGGTTGACTGAAGCTTCAACTGGAACATAATCTCTGATGCTTCATCAGGAGTATGGATTTTAAGAAGATCGACACCGTTGGCCGCATGGAGGGATTCCTGACGACGAAGCCGCTGTCCGAGTTGACTCCTAGACCTAGATTTATGTATATGCTATCATATACATAAGTAAGTTAAGCTAAGCATAAAAACATGCAAAGAAAGCTAAGCATAAAAGCATGCAAAAAACATAAAGCGTTTAAAAAAGCATATTAACTTTAGATTGTTAATTAGCTTCAGTTTAGATTAGAATAATGATTAATTTCATATTAGTTTTTATTTGATTGTAGTTAACTTTTACTTGTTCTTTCAAATTAGTTGTATGTTATTTTAAAATTAGCGTTATTTAAGATTTTTATTACTTCCAAGTTAGTTTTAAATTAGTTTTAATTGAATTTTAATTAGTATTTTAAGTTAACTTTTACTTGTTCATTAATTATAATTAAAACTTAAAAATTAGCTTCATTTTAGATTTCTAGTAACTTACAAGTTAGATTCAAATTATCTTTAAGATAGGTTGTAATTATTTTTTAAAATAAGACTTTGGATGTATGTTAAAATTAAACAATATTTTAAAAAGGGAGAGAGAGGAGGGATAAATAATATATTTTAACATTAAATTGATGAATAATTAATTACCTTTGGATCCTCTTTATCCATGGTTTTTTCTTCTATATTGAATGATTTTATCAATTTCACTATGAAGATGACGCTACAGGATACAGCACGCTCCAATAATGTTAACACTTACGAGATAGAACTTATGCCGAACTTATACTAAACTAGAAGGGATAAATTGTTTGAAAACCGTTGGAGAATGTTTTCGCGTGGGAAATATTTAAATGTGAATAAGAAAGTCTAAAAGAAAGGATTGAATTGGATAAGGGATTAATGAAATAGTGTTATAAGATTCATCACTTTAATTTATAAAACAGAGGGATTCTCCAGTAGAGATCTAATGTCGGTAAGGTAGATCAATTACATACCGATTAAGGTTCTACCAAAACCCGCAATTTGGATTACTGACTGAAGGTAATATCGACTGTCGGTAAATTTTCGTAAAACATAACCTCACTTGCGGTCAAGTTCAGAGTGGCGTAGGAATTGATTGATGTCTGTATTCTCAAGTGTCAATAAATGCTTGTGGTCCAGACAATAATTTTCAGAGGTAAAGATTAAGTTGACACCACCTTTTAATTGACGAATTCGAGACGCGGGAGATTCAATTAAGTATTTGAAAAGGCAAACCCCAGCTTGGCCGGTAAGTAATAATTTTGACGTATTAGCCGAGGTTCATTCCATGTCAGGAATTTGCATTAGCGACTGAGAGTAATACCAATCGAGGGTAATACCGACTGTCGGTAACTTGCAGCGGTGACGCAATGTATCGGCAAGTGGTACAGTCAACGTATAGTTCGTGGCTCGGTCGGTAAATGGCGTCACGACTCCTTTGGTTTATGACTATCTTGGTTCAAGATCGGCAAGGTAGAATCTTGTCGTATCCACCGAGGCTCAGTTTATGTTTAAAATCTGCATTATCGACTGAAGGCAATACTAACTGACGATAATACCAACTATCGGTAACTCGCCGCGGTGGCGTCATCTATCGGCAAGTGTCATAATGGCCCATTTGGTTTAATATCGGTAAGGAAAACCCCTGATGTATCGCCAGAGACTGGCAAGAATCTGCAGTACCGGCTGAGGGTAATTTTAGATGAGGGTGTTGGTAACTTGTGGTGGGGGTGCTGCCTATCGGCATGTGGCGTCACGCCCCTCTTGGTTCAATGTCGGTAATGTAGAACCCTGGCGTATCGACCAAGGTCCAGCTCATGCCAGGAGTCTGCATTATCTGCATTGCCGACTACCGGTAACTTGCAACGGTGGCGCCATCTGTGGGCACATTCCGTATTAGGAATATGCATTACCGATCGATGCCATTTAACGACTGCCGGTAACTTAACACGGATTTGAACCTTGCTCGGTCGGTAAGTGGTCCAGTAGTGACATAGCTATATTACTCAAAGGCTCAAATGTATCCAAGGCTTAACCCTTGGGACAATTTCGTAGTCGCGACACATTTTCGCTTGGTGAGTACCCACAGTCTACAGTGCTTTGTCGAAAAGCAATTATAAACAGTGGCCAATCATTAGGGTCACCATTAAATAAAGAAAGATCCTTACCTATTGTACGTCTGGCGAGGTATCGATCCAACCGCTTCTCAAATCCTGATTCCATCTGCGGATCGGAGGAGTGTGGTTATTTAATTTGCTCATCAGTCATCACTCCTCGCTGCTTGTTCTTTATTCCCGATGCTGTGTTGCATGGATTAGGGAAAGGCGGTAAGTTAGCTTGCGCTAAAGCTGTCGACGGGCTTCCTCTTCTTAGAGTCGTAGAAGCTCTCTGCGCTTTCGTTTACGTTCGCTGGCATTTGACCGCTTCGATTTTGAAGTTTCGCATCTGGAAGTTCCGGATTTAGAAGATTGCCGGGATGGAGACTTAGACGTCGGATGAGGAGTTGACGTACTTGTCTGCACAGTTTGGTGTTGTTCCCTCTCACTTCCTTCTCTCCGCTGTGCCTTAGATGTTTCTCTCATGCCAGGCTGCGATTCAGGAGCGAAGCTAAGAGAAAGTAGTTCCAAATTCTTCCGGCTGCTCTTATGAACCTCCTTCTTCTCGCCTTACGGGGTGAGGGTGATGTCCAAGGCATCTCGCTCAGGTGCTAACCATTTCCTTCCTGCACTTCAGTACCCCTTCGGTCTGTACTTCCCGGGCAAAAATATTCCGACGCGTCCTTTTGGGCGTCACTTTGAGCATTACTTAAATTCTCCATGATTTTCACTGACAAATTGCACTAAAACTGCAGTGCAATAGTCACTTTGTCTACAAAATTCCAAAATATGTCTTTCACAAAACTTAGTCGATCCACTTACTTATAGCCACTGTAGAATCCACTGCGAAAGGATCCGGCTCAAAGGACCATTTGTTAATTAATGTTTATAAATGATTAAAAGTGTTTTAAAAAGGATCGCGAAAAATTAGTGTTGCTGGGGTAAAATTATTTTGAATGCCCAGATTACACTGAATTTAATTTATTTAACAGATAATAGAATATTGCACTTGAGAACATGAAATGATGCAACTTTAAAATAATCAATAAATTTGGTAAAAACAATAACAAGATAGTCTATTGCAAGATAAATATTCGGTAAAGTGGATATAATTAAAATAATTGAAATTCAAACTGAAGGAAAATTCACCAAAGGAAATACTATTCGAATCGGTCTTTGTCGCGTGCGGTCGCTACCCTTGTCACTCAAGAACTGTCGAAAGTGATGCTACCCTTCACTCGCCCTCACCCCTCTTTTTTCTTTCTCTCACTGTCCTCGGGATCGGCGAATTCCATGATTTTCCGATGGACCCTCTCAGTGGGGGCTCGTGAAGAGTGTTCACCTCGACTTACAAATAAAATTATCGTAAGTCTTTGCGTCCGCAACAATACCCATTATTGTTCTTTTAATCTTTAAAAGGTAGCTCAAATTAATCAGGGGTTTGAGCTTGAGCCTAACTTGATTAATCCATCGTCAGAGGGATTCCTGCTTCATAATAGGCATGAATCAGTTTTTTCTCAATAAAGTGAAAGATTAAAATTGAAACGGATTCCAATTGTTGGGCCTTTAATTGGCACGATAATTGGAATCCCAGGATCCAGCAAAATTGAGCTTCTAATCGGCACGATATTACGGATTCACAGGAATTTTTATTTTAGTAACTGAGATTCTAAAACTAAACTATTTAGCACGCTATTGCAGATTCGAAAAAATTTTATTAGTTCGTTGAATAGTAAAATAAAAATTGAATGGATTCCAATCGTTGGGCCTGTAATTGGCACGATAATTGAAATCCCAGAATCTTGCAACTTGGAGCCTCTAATCGGCACGATATTGCGGATTCGCAGGAATTTTTACTTTAGTAATTGAGGTTCTAAACTAAAGAAAAATGAATTTAGTTTCTTGAGCCTCTAATCGGCACGAGAAACAAAATTCTAGCATTCTGTAATTTTAAGCAGTTCGGCACAGGGTTGATTCTAGGATTTTTAACAACTGAAGCCTCGTCTGGCACAGTTTGAAAATTTAAAAAATCCTATTCTTAATAATAATTGATGTGAAATGACTACTAATGACAAGTGACTACTAAACTACCTGTCAGGCAGAAGTAAGTCCAAACGACATAGCAAGAGACGTGGAGGAAAGAAGGCACAAAGACGATTCGAGAATCAAAACGATATTAAACAAAAAGCTGTAGTCGAACCCGAACTGGTCAGTGAACAGCCTCAATCGGTCCCTCAACTAGCCAAATTAAATTTGTTACGCCACCTTCTCTGAGCGTCGAGTTTAAAATTAAAGAATTAAGAAAAAACTTTACTGAATTTTTCAAACTTTTTGAATCCTTGCTCAATCGTGCTGAAGTCAAGTTGAAATTGATTCAGGAAAAGAAACAAAATTCTTCGCCGCCCTCTACTTACAAAACTAACTAATAGATGTGCCCAAAGGTTTTCCTATTCTTATTATCATTGTTCAGAGTAATTTCAGGTTTCTAAGGTCAATAACAATAAAAACCAGGGTCAATCCAAAAAATAAAAATTTTCAACTTGAAAATTGATTCCGTGAATTGCAATCAAGAATTTCACGCAGTATTTTGCAATAAAATCAATAATCAAACTCTTTGAAGATTTATTGTCAAAGCGATTCTCTTTTAAAATCAAGCCAAAGAACGAATTAGTTCTTAAATGTCAATGAACTCTACAGAAACTGAGAGAAATTCATAGTTGTAATCGTGAGATCAAAAGTAGAATCTGAATTTAAGATAGCATCATAAATACTTCATTTTAATTGCTTACGACCTTACCTACACCGAAGAATGTATCACGTCATCAGAAAATCTCGCGCGGAATAAGACTCTCACTGCAAAAAGTCAGTAGCAATCTTCCTCTCGTGTATTGTCGAGGTTGTGGAAACTCCGATTAAGAAGTACATAAAATTGAAAAAAATAAGAATTTCCCAATTTTCTTAATTTTTAAATCCTAAATCCTAAGAACCATTTAGTTTGAGGAAATTAGAGCGTGAGAATTTTAAATGAATAATAATTAATTTAAATTTCATGTGGCTCTTTCTGGCTGATTCAAGTACCAGTATTACACAGGGAAAGTCTACTGGCTTGCCTGTGTCTTACTCGCCGATTTTTGTACCATGTCCGCACAAGGAAAATTTTACATGGCTTGATTGAATTCCTTAGTCCGAATGCCTAATGAAAATTCCTCTTCCCAACAACCCCCTAAAATCAGAAAATGTTCTCAGAAACGCAGAAAGCGCGCAGGAAAAAATTACGCAGCTTCAAAAATAAAACCAGAAGTTTTCGCCGCCTCCTGAATTTATGAAAGGTTAGTTAATCCAAAGAAGAAGACACTTCCAATATGTATAGTCATCCCCTCTCAGAGACCTAGAATTTCCGTAACAGTTCAAAATATCGTAGAAATAAATTTAACTGAGGAACAGGCTATACAACAAAGAATAATAGCGGCTGAAGAAGAAATTAGGGCTAGGAATAATCGGGAAGAAGTAGGTGTAGAATTTTCCTCAGAAGGAGAAACTGTCGACTTCGAAGGAGAAATTGTCGCGTTCGCTGCCGACAGCGACATTGAAATTATGAATTAAAAATAAAACTCACTAAGCTGTTATAGTATTAAAATCAACATTACTTACAAACAAAAAATTCCCTTGTTACTTGTAGCAGGAATATTCTGTGGTGGCGAATACCCATGCCCCCTCGAATAGGCGAGTTGTTTCCCCCATCGACTCCCAGTGTTTCACACACAATTCTTGTCAACTTAAATTCGTTTGTGAGAGAAATCGTGTTACACACGGATCCTGAATGTCTCGAAAAGTTCGTAAACAGATCAGAGATTTTGCGGACTATAGATATCGAACGTGTGGAGCCTGTAGTTCTCAAAAATAACGAAATAATTATCATAGGGTTCATTGTCATGGTTATTCAAGATCAAAACATTAAATTCAGGGTCGTTTTGTTGGACACTGATCTAACAATAAGTGGAGTTCTAGGATTCTCTGGATTGATTCAACTTGGCTACTTTTAAATTAACCAATTAAAGAAACTAACGTCGTTGTTCATGATAAACAACGACGGGGACGCATCCGTTCACAACCTCGGTCCCATGAATTCTGGTGGTGTTCCGAACCCAAACTCGCAAACTCAACATCTTCTTAACTCATCTGTCTTGGGTTACGTGTCCAACATTCAACCGAACTTTGTAAACCTAGACGCAAGTGCGGCGATGACTTCCGTTTTAGAATGCATGACCCTTCACCAGAGCACATTTCATATCACCACTTTCGACGGAAAAAGCCATCCCTTGAAGGAATTTCTCCAGGACGTAGCGAATGGTGCAGTCTATATTACCGATGCGATGGAGCCCGGTTTTATAAAGGCCGTGCTAAGTAAGCTCAAAGGCCCCGCACGGGAAAGCGTTCGGAATAAACAGTTCAACAAAATTAGCGACGATGTGGTGCATTTGACAAAACGATTTGCCACATCGAAAAAATACCAATGGTATTTCGAAGCTATCGTGAATTTGCGTATGAAACAAAACGAAACTGTCAGTGATTATAATGATCGGATGCAGGGACTCTTAAGCGGAGCTAAGCATGCCCTTGAGGAGAAGGATACCGCCAGATATCAGGGTGTAAGCGAAGCACCTGTGGCTCCCGCGTAGAAAGCCAAATCATGATGAAACCAGTGACAGATTGTGCTCTTGACGCGTTTATCAGAGGGTCACCGGACGAGATGTCGATTTTTGTAGATACCAGAAATCCTAAAAATCTCAATGAGGCTTTTGAGTACGCCCTTAATGCAGAAGAAAGACATATATA
>JBAGKK010221725.1:3290-21886 GCA_037177015.1 Euceroptres primus | reverse complement strand
CTTATCGAAGAAAGATCCTATTAAAGTCAATGCAAGTTTTCCGGTTCCGTGAAAACCAGTCCAACTTAGACAGGTGGCCAGGTTACAAAGGTGGTCAACTTCACAGGTTTTACTGTATATAATATATAAATACAATACATAAATTTTGGAAACCATTCGAATGAAACTCTGAATTTTGGAGTACATAATCCGAAAAATTTAATAAATAATTTAATGAACCTAAATGGAATATAAAAATACAATATAATATACAATATATGATATATAATACACAATGCATAAATAACAATATATCAAATTAGATGTTGAAAACCATTCAAAATAAAACTTTTAATTTTGGAGAAATACGGAAAATTTAATGAACCTAAAATCAATGGAATATAAAAATACAATATATAATATATAATACACAATGAATAAATAAAAATATATCAAATTAGACTTTGAAAACCATTCAAAATAAAACTTTTAATTTTGGAGTAATCTGGAAAATTTAATAAATAATATAGTAAATAAGTAATAAATAATTTAGTAAATAGTTTAATGAACCTAAAATGGAATATAAAAATACAATATAATATAAAATATATAATACACAATGAATAAATAAAAATATATCAAATTGGATTTTGAAAACCATTTAAAATAAAACTTTTAATTTTGGAGAAATACGAAAAATTTAATAAATAATTTAATGAACCTAAAATCGATGGAATATAAAAATACATACACTTTTGTGAACTCTAAAAGAAGCAACTTCATTAAGAGCCATTTTTTGGACGATTGCTTCCCAAACTTCGAGTTTGAATTTTTTCCCCAAAACCAGTTCCATATTATTTCCCATGACTCTGCTGTCATCTATCACAGTTTTATCTGCGTTACATTTTGTCGTTTTAAAATGAAAGACAACCTGAGAGAAATGACAATAATCAATAGAAATAAAAACCCTAAAATCCTAACCTCAAAATTGATTTCTTTTATTTTCTTACTTTTGTGCCAGGAACAAAAGGAACGACTTTTGTTCCTGTGTGAATAACCCTTTTCACTATCTTTTCCGAATCTTCCATGATTACTGTAAAAAAACATCTTTATGTTTATTTATCTACGTTATTTACAAATTAAAAAACCACAAAAACAATAAAAACATAACCTATAAATCGATCATCATAATTTTTAGGTTTTTCAGAGTAATTATTTGTTTTTAGATTTTCTTTTGAGAAAAAAAAGAGGGAATAAACCACGTTTTTTAAATCAAAAACTCGTGAAATAAGCAGAAATTCAACTCTTTTTCTTCTTCCTCTTTTATCTCTTTCCGAGGGAGAAAGGTTAGCGTATGGGAAATGCAACTTAACTTGTATATTTTCTTTTTTTTTTTTATTTATTTACTTACTCATCTGAGAAAAAGATTTTCCTTCTGGACAAAAGGGCTTCTGATTTTTCGTCACTTATTCCTTCTTATTCTTTCGATTATTTTAATCCATTTTATTATCACTGTCAATAGAAAAATTGATTTGTGTACGTCACATTTTATTCCCTGATGTCTGCTGAATTTACATGTGTGTGTTAATGAATTTTACGTGTACACGTAACGTACACAAATTTAGTGATAAGTGCATCCTGCATTTCCGAAAAGGTGATTATACCGTTATTAGTCGTAATAGGAAATTTAAAAACCAGTTTTTTCGAAAAAGAGTCACGCATATAGATAAACTCTAGTTTTTTCCATGAAATTCCAATCGAGACAAACAATTTTCAACGAGTTTAACTGATTTGAAATTGTTTTTAGAGGTTAGGTTTGATTAGATTCATTTATCTTTCAAATTTACATTGGTGACTTGCATATATATTTTGATTTTATAAAGAAGACTAATTTAATGAAAGTCTAAAGATTAATTTGCATTTTTCCGAACAGAAATTAGAAGAAAATTATGGACCTAAACGATTTGAATTCCTCGGGAGATAATTTGTCAAACGGATTCAGAGACGAAGGTGAGAATTTTATTATTATTTTCCTATTCATGATAGGAAAATAATATATATAATATTCCTCTAAATGCATCTAGAGAAATAATTCATTTTTTTTAGTGTAGGTTTTAAAAATTAAATATTCTTTATTTTCTACATGCTGGCAATTGATAAAAAAATTTTACAGAGCCTGTGGAAATTCAAATTCCAGTGCCTTGGGGTCAAATTAGTGGTGAGTTATATTTTAA
This sequence comes from Euceroptres primus, assembly GCA_037177015.1. Classification (NCBI taxonomy): domain Eukaryota; kingdom Metazoa; phylum Arthropoda; class Insecta; order Hymenoptera; family Figitidae; genus Euceroptres; species Euceroptres primus. Next base: position 19,673 of record JBAGKK010221725.1, on the reverse strand, counting down.
AAATATTCTGTATGACTGTTTTATTTTATTTTCTGGTCAAAGTTCACTTTCTCCTAATGCACAAAAGCGCATTTCATTATTTTTGTGATAAGTCAAGGACATTACGTTTTGTTTTAATGTTGAATAATTTTCATTCCAAATTTTCATATATTCATCTTTAAAATTGTTTTTAAAATAGTTTACAAATAAAATATGGTTTAAGTTTCAAGTATTCTCTAAATTTTCGGATTCTTTCAGCTTTGAATTTATCAAGCATTATAATCTTTCAAATTAGGAGGCTCTGAATTTCGCAATTTAAATTTTATATTTCACAATTTGAGTTTAAAAATTTTCGATTTATATTTCAAATTTTACGATTTAAATTGTTAAGGCCGTCAAATTTAAGGGATTTAATTTTCAGAGACCTTGGCATTTAAAATCTTTTAAATTCGAAGGATTTAAATTTTAGAGTCCATCAAATTTTAACGATTTCAATTTTCGAAATTGTCCAATTGGGACGGTTAAAATTTTATCGAAAATCGTTTAATTTGGTCGCTTTAAATTTGGAATTTAAAGAATTTTAAAGTTTCAAATTTTAAGGTTTTCAATTTTAAGGATAAATTTAAAAAGATAAATTTAACATTTAAAATTAATTTTAAAAGGATAAATTTTAAATTTCATCAAATTTCACGATTTAAATTTGGGAAATCCTCTAATTTAAGCGCTGAATAAATTTTAAAAGCCGAGAATTTGAAATCGATTAAACTGACATTTTTATTAATTGTGAAATTGATTAAACTGACATATTTTTATTAATTTTGAAATCGATTAAACTGACATTTTTATTAATTTTGAAATCGATTAAACTGACATTTTTACTAATTTTGAAATTGATTAAACTGACATTTTTATTAATTTTGAAATCGATTAAACTAACATTTTTATTAGAGTCCATCAAATTTTAACGATTTCAATTTTCGAAATTGTTCAATTGAGACGGTTACAATTTTTAGAAGCCTGAGAATTTGAATTGTTTCAGATTTGATGGCTTCAAGTTTTAGAATCCATTAATTTATAGGAATTCAAATATCGAAAATCATCAAATTTGGTCGCTTTAAACTTGGAATTTAAAGAATTTTAAGGTTTTAAATTTTAAGGATAAATTTAAAAAGATAAATTTAAAATTTTAAAAGGATAAATTTTAAATTTTTTTCATCAAATTTCACGATTTTAATGTGGGAAATCCTCCAAATCGATTAAACTGATATTTTTATTAATTTTGAGATCGATTAAACTGACATTTTTATTAATTTTGAAATGGATATCAGAATCCATCATTTTTAATTTTAGATTTTAATTTTAGAAATCATTTAATTTGCTTTAAATTTTAAAAGCCGGAATTTCAAATCTTTCAAATTGGAAGGCATTAAATTTTCGAAAGCAGTAAATCAACAAATTAAATTTTCAAAAACAGTAAATCAACAAAGTAAATTTTTCGAAAGCAGTAAATCAACAAATTAAATTTTTGAAAGCAGTAAATCAACAAATTAAATTTTTCGAAAGCAGTAAATCAACAAATTAAATTTTCGAAAGCAGTAAATCAACAAATTAAATTTTTGAAAGCATCAAAGTAAAATTAGAAAAGACCTGTTGACTTTAAAGCCTCGCTCGCTCAGAATTTGAGAACCATGTTGGAAAACGATTTCGCAGTATTAAAAAAATTGCTGATTAATAACAAAAATCCAGGTAAACGATGGGGACCAGCGAAAGTGCAACCGATTCTGATGATTCATGGTTGGCAGGATAACGCAGGATCTTTTGATCCTCTGATTCGATTATTGCCACCAGAGTCTGCAGTACTCAGCATTGATCTTCCTGGCCACGGCCTTTCCTCTCATCTTCCAGAAGGACAATTTTACTATATTATGTGGGACGGGGTTTTGTATCTACGTAGAATCGTTAAATACTACAAGTGGGACAAGGTTAGCAAGCGAGTAAACTTACACAACGTTTCCCAACTTTCTGAGCTTTTATCTTAATTTAATAATACATAATTAAAATACCTGCACAGAAACTTGCTCCAAAACGAGAAACTGCCACCAAAAAGGAAGAGAGGAGCTTAACTTTGTACAATCACTGCTGATGGGAAATTTCAAAACCCCTTTTTATTTTTATTTTTGTTGTTTTCAGTTGTATTTTTGTTCTTATTCAACAGAACATTACATTGTTTTCAGTTGTACTTTTGTTCTTGTTCAATAGAACAATACATTGTTTTCAGTTGTATTTTTGTTCTTGTTCAATAGAACAATACATTTTGTTGTATTTTCAGTTGTGAAAATCATTTGCTTTGCTGCTACTTTGTTTCATTTTTAATTTGTGCTTGAAGCATTTATTTGTTGTTTCAAGTCCATTTCAATTTCATTTCATGTTTCAAGTTTCACGTTCATTTCAAGCCATCGCTTCATTTTTGTGTAACTGGGTATGTTTTTCGTGCAATAATTAATTGTTTTTATTTATTATATTTAATTAAACTGTGATTATCTGCAGGAAAGTGGTGGGGTTCAAAAGAGATTCAACCAATAGTGGCGTTACATGGGAGACAAGATAATGCAGGCAGCTTCGATAAATTGATGCCACTTTTGCCTAAAACTGTTTCTGTATTGTGTTTGGATTTACCTGGTCATGGTCTTTCCTCCCATTATCCAACGGGCCAGTATTATTACGTTCATTGGGATGGTATCATCTTGCTTCGTAGAATCGTTCAGTACTATAAATGGAATAAGGTTAGCGACTCCCATAAAAATCGCCAAGACACTAACAATAACTCCAGAATCTAAAATGGCAAGTCCTCTCTTTTTGGAGCGAGTATCTGTCCGTGACTAACGATTACAAGAATGCATGCCATTAATTGCAGTCCGGAAGGGCTTTGTAATTGTTTATGTAATCGTTTTCTTAGATTCTCAGTCGTTTAAGTGTTTTCTAAATATTTATTCAGTTTTGAAATTTAATTAAATTTTTTTCCAATCAGGTGAAACTGCTGGGACACTCGTTGGGTGGAGCGATATCATTTCTTTATGCGGCTTCGTATCCTGACGAAGTTGAATTTATAATAAGCCTCGATATCTCCAGTCCCAGTGTGAGGGATATTACAAAATCGGTGGAAGTCACAGGGACTTTTATCGACAGGTTTTTGAAGTATGAGAGTTTAACTCTTGATAGTGTGCCATGTTACAATTACAAAGAAATGATCGACATCGTCGTGAATGCTTACAATGGAGATATCACCAGAGACAGTGCCGAGATTTTAATGAAGAGAGGAATGCAACCTGCTGCAGTTATGAATCATTATTACTTCCGTCGTGATCCTAGATTAAAGGTAATAAATTACCGAAAAAAATTATTCCTTTTTTGAGTTAGGTTTTAGATTATTTAAAGGTTTAAATTTAATTCTATTTTTATCAGGTTTCACTCCTGGGGATGCTGTCCATGGACCTGGTGATGGCCTTCGCGGCGAAGATAAAATGCGGCTATCTGAATATTCGTGCGGTCCCAGGAATGAAGTTCGAGCAACCGGAAGCTTATCACAAGGTTCTGGAGCAAATAAAACTCACCGCTAGCAAATTTGAATACCGGGAAGTCGAGGGAAGTCATCATGTTCATTTAAACAATCCGGAACGAATCGCTCCGATAATTAAAGAATTTATAGGTCTTTAATTGTTAGAATTCTTTAATTCTTCCAATATCTAGAAACTCGCTTTTTGCTCGTAGAATTTAAACGGGGTTGCCTTATAGAAAGCAAAAGTATTGGAATGACTAAGCTTAAGTATTTATTTCGACGGAAACTTTTGTTTCGCAATATCTTTAGAGATAAATAATTAATAAATATTCGATGGGATTATTTAAAAATTAAATTTAGAACTCAAGTGAAAATTGTAATTGTAAATGATTCCTTTAATTTATAGTTTTTATACAGTTTGCCACATTTTTTTTTGTAATGCAATTAGAATAAAGAATCTTCCAGCTTGGATCTCAAGGGCAAAAAAGAGTTTTTCTTTTTAAGTTTATGTTAAATTTAAAAGTACATAAGTTGAAGAACTGGCGGTTTTAATGATTGCGTAATCAAGAAGGCGATGCGAAGGCCTCAAAACGACGATACTTCTTATCAGTTCACCTACTTTTCATTTTGTTCCCGAATAACGGTGGGAGAATGAGCCATGATCTAAAAACGCTATCGTTTACATTTTGCGTCGGTTTAAATGAAAATTTCATGTCCATTCAATTTCTAAGGCTCGAAATAGAAATTTATTCATTGAAAGTGTTTTGATTCTGAGGAGAATAACTAAATTAATTAATAGATTTTCAGGAATTTCCATTAATTGTAATTATAAAAAAAATAGAAAATAGAGTATTTTCTTTTTTTTTGTTTTGTAATTTATGATTCATCTTATTTCTTATTTTTTCAGTTTTTAATATGTCGACAATATTTTTAGTTTACAAATCTTCCAAATTCTCCAAGTTTCACTTTTCAATTCGCTGTTTTAATAGAAAAGTGGATAATTGGATGTTTAATTCAAAAATTGAAATAATCGGAAAGTTTGCGGATTTGAGAAATTAAATGGTGAGAATGTAAAAATTAAAAGATGGAATGTTGATGGATTGGAAAATGGAAAGTTTGGAAAGCCACATAATTTATCTAAAGGATAATTAAAATTATCTAAAGGATAATTTAAAAGCGATTAAGTTTTAAACGATTCCATCGAGTCGCTTTAAATTCCATGATTTCCAAAATTATATTCGTTATACAAATAAATTGGTGGATTCCAAAATTTAAAGCTTCCAAATTTAATAGATTTTAAAATCTCAGGATTCTAGAAATTCAAAGCGTCCAAATTTGATAAATTCCAAGATTAGAATTATTTAAATTTTATAAATTCCAAAATTAGAATTATTTAAATTTGATGAATTCTAAATTTTAAAGTCCCCTAATGTTGAAAATTTTCAAAATCTAATGCCTCTAAAAATTAAATCCCTCAAATTTGATATTTTGCACAAATTAGATATCAAAATGAAAAATTTCGAAATTCGGAAGTTTGCAAATTTTTTCATTGGTTCTCAGGATTTTAAAAATTCAAAGGGTCCACATTTGATAAATTCCAAAATTAGAATTATTTAAATTTGATAAATTCCAAAATTAGAATTATTTAAATTTGATAAGTTCCAAAATGAGAATTATTTAAATTTAATGAATTCTAAATTTTAAAGTCTCCTAATGTCGAAAATTTAAAAAATCTAATGCCTCTAAAAATTAAATCCCGCAAATTTAATATTTTCCACAAATTAGATATCAAAATGAAAAATTTCGAAATTCGGAAGATTGCAAATTTTTTCATTGAATCTCAGGATTTAAAAAATTCAAAGAGTCCACATTTAATAAATTCAAAAATAAGAATTATTTAAATTTGATAAATTCCAAAATTAGAATTATTGAAATTTGATAAATTCCGAAATTAGAATTATTTAAATTTGATAAATTTCAAAATTAGAATTATTTAAATTTGAGAAATTCCAAGATTAGAATTATTTTAATTTTAATGAATTCCAAAATTAGAATTATTTAAATTTGATGAATTCTAGATTTTAAAGTCTCCTCATGTTGAAAATTTTCAAAAAATAATGCGTCTAAAAATTAAATCCCTCAAATTTGATATTTTCTTCAAATTGAATATAAAAATGAAAAATTTCGAAAATCAGAAGTTTGAAAATTCTTAAATTGGATCTCAGGATTTTAAAAATTCAAAGGGTCCATATTTTATAAATTCTAAAATTAGAATTATTTAAATTTGATAAATTCCAAAAGTAAAATTATTTAAATTGGATACATTCCAAAATTAGAATTATTTAAATTTGGTGAATTCTAAATTTTAAAGTCTCCTAATGTTGAGAATTTTCAAAACCTAATGCCTCTAAAAATTTAATCCCTCAAATTTGATATTTTCCATAAATTAAATATCAAAATAAAAAATTCGGAAATAAGAAGTTTGCAAATTTTTAAATTGGATCTCAGGATTTTAAAAATTCAAATGGTCCAAATTTGATAAATTCCAAAATTAGAATTATTTAAATTTTATAAATTCCAAAATTAGAATTATTTAAATTTGATGAATTCTAAAATTTAAAGTCTCCTAATATTGAAAACTTTCAAAACCTAATGACTCTAAAAATTAAATCCCTCAAATTTGATATTTTCCACAAATTAAATATCAAAATGAAAAATTTCAAAATTCAGAAGTGTGAAAATTTTTAAATTCGAAAATTGAAAAACAAAGCTAGATAATTAGAACATTGAAAAGAAGATTAGAAAATTCAAAAATTAGAATACTCGAAAATTAAAAGCTGAAAGCAGATGGTTTCAAAATTCGAAATAATTGAAATGTAAGAATAAATTAATTTCAGGCTCATTTTTATTCAATAAAAGAATAAAACGTGCCCCGTGGATACAAATTTTTTTACTTTTTGAGCATTCGCTGTTGCGAGGCCAAAACAGCCGTAAATTCTCCAAGTTTCACTTTTAAATTCGCTGTTTTAATAGAAAATTTGAAAAGTGGATAATTGGATGTTTCATTCAAAAATTAAAATAATTGGAAAATTTTTAGATTTGAGAAATTAAATGGTGAGAATGTAAACATTAAAAGATGGAATGTTGATGGATTGGAAAATGAAAAGTTTGGAAAATGGACTGTCAGATAATTTAAAGTAAATTAAAGCATTATTTAAAAGCGATTAAGTTTTAAACGATTCCATTATGAAGTCGCTTTAAATTCCTTGATTTCCAAAATTATAATCGTTATACAAATAAATTGATGGATTCCAATGTTTAATAGATTTTAAAATCTCAGGATTTTAAAAATTCAAAGCGTCCAAATTTGACAAATTCCAAAATTAGAATTATTTAAATTTTATTTATTAGAATTAGAAATAGAAAAATTTAAATTAAAAAAATTTAAATTTAAATTTGATTTCAAATTTAATAGATTTTAAAATCTCAGGATTTTAAAAATTCAAAGCGTCCAAATTTGATAAATTCCAAAATTCGAATTATTTAAATTTTATTTATTAGAATTAGAAATAGAAAAATTTAAATTAAAAAAATTTAAATTTAAATTTGATTCCAAATTTAATAGATTTTAAAATCTCGTGATTTTAAAAATTCAAAGCGTCCAAGTTTGATAAATTCTAAAATTAAAATTATTTAAATTTGATAAATTCCAAAATTAGAATTATTTAAATTTGATAAATTCCAAAATTAGAATTATTTAAGTTTGATAAATCCCAAAAATAGAATTATTTACATTTGATAAATTCCAAAATTAGAATTATTTAAATTTGATGAATTCCAAGATTAGAATTATATAAATTTAATAAATTCCAAAATTAGAATTATTTAAATTTGATAAATCCCAAAAATAGAATTATTTAAATTTGATAAATTCCAAAATTAGAATTATTTAAATTTGATAAATTCCAAAATTAGAATTATTTAAATTTGATAAATTCCAAGATTAGAATTACTTAAATTTGATAAATTCCAAGATTAGAATTACTTAAATTTGATAAATTAAAAAATTAGAATTATTTAAATTTGATAAATTCTAAAATTAGAATTATTTAAATTTGATAAATTCCAAAATTAGAATTATTTAAATTTGATAAATTCCAAAATTAGAGTTATTTAAATTTGATAAATTCCAAGATTAGAATTATTTAAATTTAATAAATTCCAAAATTAGAATTATTTAAATTTGATAAATTCCAAGATTAGAATTACTTAAATTTGATAAATTTCAAGATTAGAATTACTTAAATTTGATAAATTCAAAAATTAGAATTATTTAAATTTGATAAATTCCAAAATTAGAATTATTTAAATTTGATGAATTCTAGATTTTAAAGTCTCCTTTGAAAATGTCCAAAACCTAATGTCTATAAAAATTAAATCCCTCAAATTTGATATTTTCCACAAATTAAATATCAAAATGAAAAATTTCGAAATTCAGAAGTTAGAAAATTTTTAAATTAGAAAATTGAAAAACAAAGCTAGACAATTGGAACATTGAAAAGAAGATTATAAAATTAGAAAATTAGAACACTCGAAAATTAAAAGCTGAAGTTATCAGATGGTTTCAAAATTTGAGTAATGTAGTTCGAATATTCGAATAATTGAAATGTAAGAATAAATTAATTTCAGGCTCATTTTTATTCAATAAAAGAATAAAACGTGACCTGTGGATACAGATGTTTTTACTTTTTGGGCATTCGCTGTTGCGAGGCCGTAACGAGCTTTTGTTTACCCAGCTGATATGCAAGAACGTCACATAAAATAAACTCGGAATTATAATTTACAGACTTTTTCAGCCAGAACCTCAGTCTTTCCAATTTTTCAAGAAGGCAGCGTCTCTTCATCAGGTTCTTCACTTTTTTTTATCTTAAACCTAATCCCTTCCGATTTAAATAATCACAATTTATTTTCTAAACGTTAAAAACCACGTGTTCAACTTTAAAGACTGAATTCAAAATTCCCAATTTTATTTTTTAATTTTAAAAAATTCCTCCAGTGGTTCAAAATCTTTTTTCAAATTTTAGAATTTATTGAAGTTCTTTTCTCTTCGAAAAGAAATTCTAAGATTTAAATATTAATTTATTTTTGAGAAAAAGAAACTTGGAGTTTTTAAATCTAAAATCGGAATTAATTTATTTTTGAGAAAGAAAAACTGGAGTTTTTAAATTTAAAATCGGAATTAATTAATTTTTGGCAAAAAAATTGGAGGCGAATTTTAAGATTAGAATCTAGAAATAATTTTGTATAAAAATTAATTTGGAGTCCAAATTTGAAAGTTTAACACGTGGTTTTAGTTTTTGAATTCTGTTTTCTGTGTTGCTAAAAAGGCTTGGAACTGTTTTAAAAGGCTGGATTTTAGATCAGCAATTGACATTTTTTATTTCTGAAGCGAAAGGCCATTCGTGTTGGCGACATTAAGAATTATTAGCTTTGCGTTATCAAAATGTCTCTAAAACGTGGCCATCCTATCGAATGTACACGTAGATACGTAAAAGTCGCTTGCACGTGGTAATTACAACGTCGACGGGGAAGAGCATATTGAAAAAAGAATGTGGATATCATTTGGACAGGTGAACTCTGTCTTACAACTTCGTTCCAAGTTTTTTTTTTTAATTTAATTTTGTCTTTAATTTTTCTAGTCTAAATATTTCATTATTTTTTTAAGTTTGAATTTGTCTTCAATTTTTCAAGTTTGAATTTGTCTTCAATTTTTCAAGTCTGAATTTATCATCAATTTTTCAAATAATTCGTCATCAATTATTCAAGTCATTCATCATCAATGTTTCAAGACTGAATTTATCATCAGTTGTTCAAGTTTAAATGTGTCATCAATTTTTCAAGTCTGAATTTTTCATCAATTTTTCAAATAATTCGTCATCAATTATTCAAGTTATTCATCATTAATTGTTCAAGTTTAAATCTGTCATCAATTGTTCAAGTTTAAATCTGTCATCAATTTTTCAAGTCTGAATTTATCATCAATTTTTCAAGTCTGAATTTATCATCAATTTTTCAAGCCTGAATTTGTCAGTTAAGTTTGAATTCATCAATTTTTCAAGTCTGGAGACTTCTCCAAAAGAAAAAACTTTGGTCAACTTTTCTCTTCACTGCGAATATTTCTACAGGTAACTTATAAATTGTTTTAAATTTTTACTTTGAAATTAATGCATCAAGGGTGATAGCTATGTATATTTGTTGAATTTTATCAGCTTTTGTTTGCTTTAATCTCGTTTGAAATATATTACTTGAGCAAGTCTCAAATATTAAACCTTTTTAATTTTTTTAAAAAAGATTAAACTTTAATATATTATTAATTTTCATTAATTCTTTTATAGCTGGGATTTTAATTTAATTGTTTTTTAAGATAGCATTTTGGTTTGATTTATTTTTAAGATAGGATTTTAATTTCATTTATTCTTAAGATAGGATTTTTAATAATTTAAATTTATTTAATTTATTTATTTTATTTTATTTATTTTTAAGATGATTTTAATTTCATTACTTTTAAGATAGGATTTTAATTTCATTTATTTTTAAGATAGGATTTAAATTTCATTTATTTTTAAGATAGGATTTTAATTTCATTTATTTTTAAGATAGGATTTTAATTTCATTTATTTTTAAGATAGGATTTTAATTTCATTTAAGATAGGATTTAAATTTCATTTATTGTTAAGATAGGGATTTTAATTTCATTTATTTTTAAGATAGGATTTTAATTTCATTTATTGTTAAGATAGGGATTTTAATTTAATTTATTTATTAAAGTTGGGTAAAGTTTGGATTTTAATTTCATTTATTTTTAAGATAGGATTTTAATTTCATTTATTGTTAAGATAGGGATTTTAATTTAATTTGTTTATTAAAGTTGGGTAAAGTTTGGATTTTAATTTCATTTGTTTTTGAGATAAGATTTTTATTTCATTTATTGTTAAGATAGGGATTTTAATTTAATTTATTTATTAAAGTTGGGTAAAGTTTGGATTTTAATTTCATTTATTTTTAAGATAAGATTTAATTTTCATTTATTGTTAAGATAAGGATTGCAATTTAATTTATTTATTAAAGTTGGGTAAAGTTTGGGTTTGGGTAAATAAAAAATGTATTTATTAAAGTTTTCGGTAAATTTAAAAAAGTAAGTTTGGGTTAAATTAAAAAAAGTAAGTTTGGGTAAATTTAAAAAAATTTATTTATTAAAGTTTTCGGTAAATTTAAAAAAGTAAGTTAGGGTAAATTTAAAAAAATTTATTTATTAAAGTTTTGGGCAAAATTTTTTTACAAATTTATTTATTACAGTTTTGTGTAAACATTTTTTAAAAATTTATTTATTGATTAAAGTTTTGGGTAAAATTTTTTTACAAATTTATTTATTAAAGTTTTAGGTAAAAATAAAAAAAATATATATTTATTAAAGTTTTGGGTAAAATTTAAAAAAAATGTATTTATTAAAGTTTTGGGTAAAATTAAAAAAATTTATTTATTAAAGTTTTGGGTAAATTAATTTTTTATTTATTAAATTTATTAAACTTAAATTTCATTGATTGAATTAAATTAAATTAAACTCCGGAATGAAATCTTTAAATTCGAAGCAACCTTGACAACTTGGAGAAAAATTCTACGATAATAATAATTAAAGATAATTGAAGATTATAGATTGTAAATTTTCTCTTTTAGAAAACTCAGAATCCAGAGCGAAATTTATTTCCAAAATTCTAGATTCGTGAATATTATTTGAACTTCAATCTGATTCATCGATCCGAACGTTCAACAAACTTGAGATTTAGAAGTTTGTTCGTTCGGCTCGAGTTATTGGGTTGAAGAATCGTCGATTATATTGAATATTGAGTCTTCAAAAAAATTCGCTGAAAGTCAGAAAAAAATCGCTAACAAAAATCCAGAAATTCAAGGAATTTTTTTCTCCTCAAAGTGGTAAGTTTTATTATTTTTAATATATTTTCTCATTCCATGGAAAAATTGTTTTTACTCCAAGTTCCATTTTCTTTGATTAATTTTAGATTCTAATTCCTTAAGAAAATTAATTCTCTTAATTAGAAAATTAATAAAGTTTGAAAATTAATTCTTTCTGAAAAACATTAAAGTTTGAAAATTAATTCTATTAATTATTTAAGAAAATTAATTTTATTAATTAATTAAGAAAGTTAATTTTAATAATTAATGAAGAAAATTAATTAAGAAAGTTAATTTTAATAATTAATTAAGAAAATTAATTTTATTAACTAATTAAGAAGCAAAATTAATTTTCCTGAAATTTTATTATTACTTTTCATTACTTACTTTCATTTTAACATTATATAAATTCTTAAGGTGTTACGTCATTTAAAAGACAATTAGTCTAATCACCAGTTAAAATAACGATTAAAACTAAAGTTATTTTTCAAGGCTGATAATTGACTGGACAGTTAAGTCACAAAAGATGCCAAGCTTTCAAATAATTCCTTCTTTTTAATCTATTTCAATTTGAAGCCAATAAGTTACAAATAATTTATTTTTCATTTTTATTTTTATAATTTATCTTACTATAAAAATTTTTTTATGTTGTGGGGAATTTTTCCAAGGCACTTTAGAAGGGAAATAAAAAATGTGTGCTATTTGTAGATAAGAATGGTTTATCTACTGTTTCTGTGCCTTGGAAGCTTCTTTTAGAAGGAGGTAAACAATTTTACTATTTTTATATTATGTCTTTTTAAGTTTTTTCAGTTGTAAGAAGACTTCGATAAAGCGCAGCAATGACACGAAGTTCCTGATCCGTTGGAGTGAAAGTCGACAGGGTCCTTAAACGAGCCTTCGACTTTTCCAAATTCTAGGGAAAAAAATATTTCAATTAAAAAAATATCTACAATTTAAAAAAAAATTATTTCAGTTAAGCGAAAAGAAGCAAAAAATTTTTAGCATCTTTTTTTTTAAACTGTAGTAAAGTCTTTTCAATTTTTTTATTAGTAGTACTCTCTTCTTTTATTTATTTCTATTATTTATTTACAAATAATTTTAATTAAGAATAATTTTAGTATTTAAATTAAAAATTAAAAATAATTTTTCAAATTTTTAATTTATTTTAAATTATATTTCAGAGATGAAGATCTATTTTTGAAATGAAACGAAATTATTTTTGTCTATTATTTGGATACCTTCAGCAGTTGTCGATTGCGATATAAAGAAGCTTCTCTATTTAAATGCAAATTAGTTGTTATTGAATCATAATTTTCATGTCTCACTCTCGATTTTAGATCATACCTCGAGTTTTCACTGAAACATTTTGACATTCCTTTTATGGTACAATTTAAATGAGTAAATAAATTTTTAATGTTTTGAAATAAAATTTTCAAGTGTTGATAAATAAATTTTTTTAATTACCAATCGTGTAATTTTTTCTCCAGTTCCCGTTCCTCGTCCAAATAATTTTTTAAAATTTCCTTAGATTTAACTAACATTTCACGTTGCATTTCAATAATTTGTTTTGATTTTAGTTCTGAAAAGGTAACTTAGGAAACGTTATCGATTATTTCTCTTGAGGAGATAATTTCTATTGCTGAAATAAATTCTGAAAATAAATTTCCAGTTATTATTCTTAATATTTCTTATATAATTCAGAATTTAATTCTGAAAATAAATTTCCAATTATTATTCTTAATATTTCTTATATAATTCAGAATTCAATTCTGATAATAAATTTCCAATTATTATTCTTAGTATTTCTTATATCTGCTTATATAATTCAAAACTCAATTCTGAAAATAAATTTCCAATTATTATTCTTAATATTTCTTATATATGTAATTCAGAATTCAATTCTGAAAATAAATTTCCAATTATTATTATTAACATTTCTGATAATAATAATAAATATTTATTATAAGAATTAAATTATTATTCATTACAATAATTAAATTATATATTAAAATGATTAAATTATTACTTCTTATAATAATTTAATGATTAGAAAAATCATGATTACTAAAATAAATATGTAAAATAGAAATGGAAATAAATTTTAGTTAATAAGCGTCTCAAATTGTCGAATGATGTAACTGAAAAATCTATGTTTCTAAACAGAGATAATTCCGCATAAATCGTGTCGGAGAATAATTTCCTTTTTTCCTTTTGATTATCCGTGACGGAAATGGGGAAAAGATAAAATCTCGAGTTCAACTTAAACAAAGTTTATTTAACAAACAGGCATTTTGTACACGTTCTCAGTAATTAGAAACATTCAAAACTCTCCACCGTATTTTTATACGATTTACAGGAAAAAATAAAGTGTGCTTTCTCGGAAAAATGATCCACTCTGATTTAAAACTATTCCTCTGACGTTTGTGATTTTGGCTAAAAAAAAAAGAAACAATTTATAATTTAATATCAAATTAAATTAAATTTAAATTTCATCAAATTAAAATTCCATTTAATTAAATTAAAATTTCAATTTCATTTAATTAAATTAAAATTTCAATTTCATTTAATTAAATTGAAATTTCAATTTCATGTAATTAAAATTTCAATTTCAAACTTCAATTAATTTAAATTAATTTTCAAAACTCACCATTATGTAAATATGACTTGGTAAAGATCTTTCCAAAACTTCCGCTAGTCTATTTTTACTTAATTTGTGTTCCTCTTCTGCAAAATATCAATTCAAATATCAAGTATTTTTTTCACTACTTCAAAAAATTTTGATTTAGTAATTTTTAAATTTAATTATAATTACCCGCAGGTAGAGCGAGAGTTAAAGTTGGAAGCGCGACGAAACCAGCGACAAGAGGTCGCAAAATCCACTCGACTTTTCGTTCGCTCTCAGGAAGAATGCAAATATCCACCTGAAAAATATTTATTTTCAAAAATTTATTTCTTATTTATTTTATCTCTTTTTTTAAATTATCTTTTGATTGATTAAAAAGAAAAAGAGAGGTTTTAAAAAATACCTGCTTGTTTCCGGCGAACATGAAGGCATCGCTCGCTTCCATTGTCATGTGAAGAGTAATTAAAAATTCGGAATGATTTCGAATATAATAAGTGACACACAAGGGCGTTCGAACCCAACCGTGAGCTGGAAGTTTTGCTTCAACTCCAATCACAGCATCTTCGACCCAAAGTGGAGTCAAGGTCACGCTATTGCTCGTTTCTAAAGTGTCTTCACTATTTGCCCTAAAAAAAAAACAAATGTAAAAAACACTAATTAATAAAAAAAATAGATTTATCAATAAGAAACAGATTTATTAGGAAACAAAAGATTTATCTTAAAATATAAGAGATTTATTTCAATTTCAATACCGTTTTTTAAAGATGAGGTATTTTGAAATTATTTTAGTTTCCAATTTTTAAATCCTCTTTTTATTTCTCCAATTTTCTAGTTTATTTTTCAATTTTCCAATTTATAAAGACTTTGCAGTTTTAAATGTTTCTAAATTTTAAAACCCACAATATTGTAACGATTGGAATTTATTCTTTTGCAACGATTATAATATTTTGGAAATCATGGAATCGCTTTAAACTTAATAGTTTTTAATTTTTAAAAGTCTTTCAAATTTGTTTGAAATTTTGGAATGCGTCAATTTTTAAAAATTAAAATTGTGAAAAATGGAAGGTTTTAAATTTTAGAATCCATCATATTTTAAACACTTTAATTTTGGATATGGAAATAATTAAATTTAGTCACTTTCAGTTTTTAAGAGACTGAGAATTTGAAATTTTCCAAATTAGTTTTGAAATTTTGAAATGCGTCAATTCTTAAAAGTCTTTCAAATTTGTAGGTTTATAATTTTGGAATGCGTCAATTTTAAAAAATTAAAATTGTGAAACATGGAAGGTTTCAAATTTTAGGATCCATCAAATTTTAAACACTTTAATTTTGTATATGGAGATCATTGAATTTAGTCTCTTTCAGTTTTTAAAAGGCTGAGAATTTGAAATTTTCCAAATTAGGTTTGAAATTTTAGGATTCATTAAATTCTAACGATTTTAAATTTGGAAATTGTCCCATTTAGACGCCTTAGATTTTTAAAAGCCCTGAAATTTTGAACCATTCAAATTTTTAGACTTTTAATCTGTTAATCCATTAAATTTGCATGTTTCCAATTCAAAATTTTCAATTTAATAAATCTGCAAACTTTTTCGCTAGATTTCAAAAGTGGATAATTAGAAAATTGGAGAAGTGACCAATTAGGAAATTTAGGTCCCTGTATTATTTTAAAATATTATTATTTTTAAATATTAAAAACTTGATCCTTTTAAATTTGGAAAATTATCCAATTAGGATGTTCTAGTTTTTAATTAGACGACTTATATTTAATAAAACGATATATATTTAATAAAACGAAATTTAAAATGAATTAAACTTCTTGAATTTTAAGAGCCTTGAAATATGATTTTACCCTAAAATTAAGAGATCTAAATAATTATAATTACCGTTTCCATCTGACAGTGTAAACTCCAGTGCTTGTTGGCTGTTCACTTCCAATTTTCGGAAAGAGACAATAAACGTCAGTGCCAGCTTCTCCTTCACTGAGAACAGTTTCTGCTAAAATGCTTTCTTGAACTTCTTCGCTTTCCATTTGAATCGAATCTCCCTAAAAAATAATTAATTTTCTCATGAAAAATCCTCCTAAAAAAATAAATTAAATTTTCCTGATATATTTAATTAAATATTTTCCAGTATAATTAATTAAATACTTCCTAGTATAATTAATTAAATACTTCCTCGTATAATTAATTAAATACTTCCTCGTATAATTAATTAAATACTTCCTCGTATAATTAATTAAATACTTCCTCGTATA
>JBAGKK010221526.1:0-21888 GCA_037177015.1 Euceroptres primus | reverse complement strand
TATAATATATATATATAATATATAATAATATATAATATATATATATATATATATATATTTCTTATATTACTTAAAATATATATATATAAAAATATATATACTGACCGAAAAATATATTCAAAGAAAACAATTGTGATTTTATCTAAATATTTTTGCAGAAATAGAAAACATTTTATAATTCGGTCCTCGAATTTTGAAACTAGTCCCAAAGGTGGAAACATAAATAATATTTGAACAGAATTGCGTCACTGGGTTAGTTCAAAGCCTTCTTAGAGCTCATTGTTAAACTAACTTGCATTACTTTCCTTCTTAATCGCTCGATTAAATTTAAAACAAATGTTAAATATTATCAAGAGTAAAGGATATTATTATAAAAGATTTCATAATGCACGCTCAAAACTTTAGATCTTCGACATCCATTATGGTCCCATAAAATCATGACCTTCGATACTAAAATTGGCAAATCTTTCTCCATTCATAATTAAAGTTGCCCGAAACCGAACGAGCAAAAACGGAATCATTTTATTGCTTTTAGTACAGTAATAAAGGGGAAATTAATTGATCGATTAGGCTTTAATTCATTTCACCTTCAATGAACCAGAGAGAAAGAAACGATTCTAAATTTATACTCTAAATAATTGTTTCTCAGAAACACTCTTACGTAAGGAACATACATTCAATTTGTCGTAAGAATTGAAAATAGAGATTCATTTTGGATATTATTACAAAAGTATTCAAAGTCTTTAGCGAAAGTTTGTTTTAATTGCAATTGCATTATTCGAACTAAGCACCTCGTTATTGCATTCCTGCAATTTTTCGAGGTAATTTTTCTCTTAGGAATGCATGTTATTTTTTATTTGCAGTTCTATGTTCTTATTTTTTTGTACTTGTTTTTATTATTAATACATGTAATTTAATACAAATATGTATTCAAATATGT
Source organism: Euceroptres primus (assembly GCA_037177015.1). Taxonomy (NCBI): domain Eukaryota; kingdom Metazoa; phylum Arthropoda; class Insecta; order Hymenoptera; family Figitidae; genus Euceroptres; species Euceroptres primus. The sequence goes on along the minus strand of JBAGKK010221526.1, from coordinate 20,948 downwards.
ATACAAATATGTATTCAAATATGTATACAAATATGTATTGAAATATGTATACAAATATGTATTACATTACATATTTGACTTTTTCACAATACTTCTTTGATTTTCTTTTCTATCTTTGATTTTCTTTGATTTCCTAATGAATCATTTTAAGCAAATAAAAAATTATAATTATTTTCAAAAAACTACTAACTCTTATGTCACTACTTTTTATTTATATTTTATTTTAAATTTTTTTATTGTTTCTACTTAATTTAAAAAATCAAAATCATTTTTTTTGAAAATGAGAAATGTTCTGGAAAATAAGAAGTTGAACAAAGCTACCGGATATCTTAGCTTACACGCCCGATCTAGTCGCCTATATAGACAGACAATCCCACTTTCGTTTTCCCGCGACCTTCGTTCGCAGTCGTGCAGGAAACGTTGAGGCGTTTCTCCAAATCAGACCTACAATTGAATAACTGAATTCCGAAACTCATTCCATAGATAGTTACACTTTCAATTAATTGTGGAATGCAAAAGCATTAAAAAATATAATAAAAATGTAATGTACATTTATTCAAATTATACAATATTCAATCTACCATATGCAATATCAAATAATATTCCATAGCTAGTTACAATTTCAATTAATTGTGGAATGCAGAGGCATAATAAAATAGATTACAATAATTTACCAAAGTATGCTTAATTAACAGTAACTCAGATGCATTAAACTAAAATAAAATTCTTATTCAAAGACTTGTCTAGATCCTGGAAATTTGGACCATAAAAAATTAGTACGAATAGTTTCACAGAAGAAACAAAGTGCTGTTTTTACGCAGATTCTGTGTTAAATTAACCTACAACCAAAATTACGCCAACACTTAAAAATTAGAATGGCCTGAAGTAAATTATTAGCTTTTGTTTTTTCTGTGTGTCGCCTTGGTTGGGTAAATAAATACAAAAACAAGAAGTAGATTAATTATGCTAGATACAATTAATATTTTGAAGGGTCATTCACAAGATTAGAGCCTAATTATAAGATAAATATGCAGCACGTGCTAACCCAAACGAATCGTAAAATGAACCTCTAATTTATTCGTTGGAACAAGAATTGACCAATCCACTATAAGCCCACTGATCTTAATCATTTTTGGTTCAAAATCCATCAATGTCTGTTGGTCTGAGCAATAAAATTTGGGTAGGGCATAACAAGAGGCTATTTTTTTAAGCATTGGTCATTCTGAAAGATACAAGCGCTCCTTGATCCTGGAGAGTTTCCGTGATTATTTATTTAACCCGGATCAGTCCAAGGCCAAAAAAGGATCTGTCGAGTTATTTATAGAAATTAAAAGTACATGTGTAATTTAAGTTCCTGATCACGTAGTCAACATCTTATCTTAAGATATATCATGACACTTAGCATCTAAAATCTTAAAACGAATTAAATATCATTTAAATTTTTGAATATTAAAGTTTCTTTTATAATTATTGATTGCAATCAACTGGAACCAATTGGAGCTTAAAAATCGTTTATTTTACATGCTAAATAAACGATTAATTTATGACTTATAAGTAATAAAAAAAAGTCCCTGATCTTCATGTGATGAGAACACATTAAAAAGAAATTGCACATAAAATTCCAAAAGTGGCAGCTTTCACTTTAATCTGTGAACCAAATAGCATTTGGTTATGGTGATGGTGATTTTGGGTTATGGTGATAGCAAATGCTTATGGTGAACCATAAGCATTTCAGAAAAAGAAATACATGAACCTATAAAGCGAAACGTTGAAAAGTCAAATTTCTCTCCATATCGATATTACCCAATAAATTTATTTAAAATTCTCAAGAAAGTTACTGCTCCATAGATCTTTCAAGGTTCTTTAGTCATTTTCAAAATCGGAAATTTGTATTCAATAGGTTTCTATTGTGGGTGTACATCCTCAAACGAAAGATCCTTTGTAAATCGGCGAAGTTTATAGGTTTATTTCAGTGACCATCAGACGTTTACGCGGGTCATAATTTACAGAAAACGTCACAGTTCAGAGTGGCCTTAAATTCCAAACCCATGTAGCGCAAGTATTAAAACGTTTTACTGGTATATTGATGGGTTTCAATGTCAGGGCATATCCTGTAAATGGTCTTCAATTATGCATATTTCATGTACTTTAAAGATTTTAATTTAATTTAAAATTATTTTATTCAAGTTAATACATATAATCACTTATTTCTTTCTTACGGAAACACTTTTAATAAAAAGTAAATCCTTAGGGGATTAATTATGGGTCTTATTCAATTTTTAATGAAACTGTGTCAAAGGTTCGAGCCTTGAACATAACTGTCGATTGGGTGTTGTCGAGGACATTCGATTCCTTGAGGCTAATCGAATATTTTGGAACATTCACAGAAAGTCGGCCAAGTGCATCATTATGCTCACATTTGAATGAGTATATGACACGCAATAAATACCTATTTCAGTATAATTAAACAAATTACTCTATAATTAAAAAGTTCTGAAAGAATTATTAATTTTTATATGCCAATCAGATTAGGTCACTTATCGGATTTTAGAAATCTTAATTGATATACATATCTTCCACATTTTTATAATTAAGGACAGAACATTGTATTTATATCTTTTATATTTACTTTCTCTTAGACTTTGTGGGCTAGGTTGTAATTAAATAATGAAATATATAGTGTCAGCCATTTCTACATTATATTATGTACATTGCAGCTAGAAATTTCTAATAAATAAGTGTTGGAAATCAAACCAACAGTGGGTGATTAATAATAGAACTAATTACAGTTATTAGCAACTGTACACTCAGACATTCGATAAATTATCAAATCTCGCTTATCATTCAGGCAACTGACATCTTCATAAAATTACAAGTCTTATTTGTGGATATGTGGATCAGAATTGCAATTCATAGTTCATGGGAAATTTCGTTTTTCTTTACAGAAACTATTTTAAAACTCTAAAGTGAATGGAAGTATTTTTAAAAACATTTCAACAGCAGAAACATTGCTCTCATGTTCAAATTATATAATTATATCTTCACCAGGGCAATGACCCTAAAACCAAAGAACGCTTGAATAATTGTAAAGTAAATTCTTGTGTAAGTGCAAACATTTTTTTCTATTAGTTCAACGTTGTCTGGTTATTCTATAATAATCATTCTGCTCATAAAAATTTGTTTTCTGGCTTTTCTTTATGTTGTTCGTCTCATTTAAATGAATTATGTAATCAGAAAAATTGGTGTCCCATGCATTATATTTCAGCTTTTACAGCTGAAAATTCCAGTAAAACATTTCTTTGAAGATTAATGTTTTTTTCCCACAAAACCTATTTTCCTTTGCATATTTTGATACTGCTCAGGAAGAAAGACATACTATTTCGACATTAGACATTGTTTATCCGAATTCGGAGTGTTAAGAAAGGTATGTAGGCTGTCCAAGAAACAATGAGTTAATGACGCACGACACTCTCTTGTATACAAATGATCCCGGATTTCTTTCCAGGAGTAGGAAGTTGTTAAACTTCGGAGCACTAGGATTTATTTGTATCACATCTGCCAATACACTTTCGTATAGAATTTTGTTTTACTCTTGTACTAACTACTCTTACAAAAGCTTCCTTTTAAACCAAATTCTTACAAATCTTCCTTTTAAACCAAATTCTTACAAAAGCTTCCTTTTAAACCAAATTCTTACAAAAGCTTCCTTTCAAACCAAATTCTTACAAAAGCTTCCTTTTAAACCAAATTCTTACAAAAGCTTCCTTTCAAACCAAATTCTTACAAAAGCTTCCTTTTAAACCAAATTCTTACAAAAGTTTCATTTTAAACCAAATTCTTACAAAAGCTTCCTTTTAAACCAAATACATCTCAGTTAAATTTCTCTCCATGTGCAATACATGGGACAAAAGAAAAAAAATAAATCGGTGAGTGGAATTATTTTTTTAACCTGGCAAAGAATTCCCTTAAGGCATTCCAATACAAAGTTGCTTTCATCAACAAATGGAATTTACTATTTCCAAATCTGACCACACGACCTATTGTAACTCAAGTTGAGACTTTATGGTCCCAAAATTAGGGGCTACAGAAGGTTGCATACGTTCAATATTTAGCAACATTCATGAGAGTGGCTCCTGCTCCGAAAATGAAATTCGGTCAATTATGCAGGAGGGGATCTGTTTGGTACTCAGCATCGCTACTGGGTAAAAGTGACGGTTTCCTACGGGTCCTCCGCTGTCGGCTAGAGGCGTGGTGAGCATTACCGAGCATTACTCAGGCCGACGGGACGGTTCAAGGAGACCCAGCAGTGCTCTCACGGTAGGCTGCCGTGTGCCTCGCCCGTATTCGGGTCAGCCGAGTACTGTCGTGACGTAACCGTATCACGGCCTATTCCCACCGTTTTACCGGAAGTCAGGACACGTTCCTAGAATAAAAGCAAATATGTTCCATAGTTCGATCATCGTCCTTTGTATTAGCTTCACTGACCGGTCAAGGATAACTTTGACAAGGATCAATCATCAATCTGCTAAATATTCATTAATTTCCATTGTACAGTAGTCAATGCATTCATTATACAATATTGAAAGTACAGTATACAATTTACTGCATCCAATGCACAGTATTCAATGCAGGGATGGGTGAGTTACTTTTTAAAAAGAACTATAGTTACTGATATCGTCAACGTTTCAAAATATAACTTTTATACAACAAATATAACAAAATATAACTCTCAGTTACTTTTGCAAAGTAACTATCGTTACTTTTTTCGTTACTTTTATATTTTAGAAATATGAGAAATAGGAAAGTAATAAATAATAAAGTAATAAAAAAAAGAAAAAGGAAAGTAATAATCAAAGCTTATTTCTATCTGTATTCTTTGTTTATTTTTAACGTTAGTAATTGTTCGAAAGTTTCGTCGTTCAATCTGCCCCTTTTCGAGAGTTCAGTATGATTCCTAGGGTGCCCATTTAAATTCTACTTATTTTTTTTCAATGGAACTATAGTTAGTGAGTTAACTAAGTTCGTTAGTTAACTATAGTTAACGTTTCAAAATATAACTTTTTCTCAGTTACTTTTGCAAATTAACTATCGTTACTTTTTTCGTTACTTTTATATTTTAGAAATATGAGAAATATATACTAAGGAAAATAATAATCAACGCTTATTTCTATCTGTATTCTTTGTTTATTTTTAACTATAGTTCCTAAAATTAAGCATTTTAACAAAACAATGAACCACTATTTTTTGTTTCTTTTTAAATAATTTCTTTGTACCTCCACAAGGAACTTAAAATTATAAATACAGTAAAATTTTTTTTCTTTAAATTAAAAAATAGGCGGTGATTTTTATGATTTAAGGAAAACTATTAGACGGCAAGACAATGACACTGTAAAAGTTCACAAACCGCAGAACAGAGAATTGACAGTCCGGGCTACAATTTTCTAACTCCATGAATTTAACATTTTTTACATGAAAAAAGAGCAAAAAATAATTGCAGTGACTTTCCATGCAAGCGTGAAGTTCAAAACAGTACTTACCACAAGTGATTGAACAACACCGCCGAAAATTTAATGATCTAAAAATCAGATTAATCTTATTTCGATATCAACAATGTTTTAACTTCTCCGTTCAATATGCAAAAACGATCATAACTTACTAGCTAAAAGGAGTTTATAATAAATAATGTTTCTATCAGAAAAGATCTAAATGAATAAAATTAAACGCATTTCTTAAAAGAAACTATAAATCTTTTGATTTTACTAAATGAATAGTTTTAGCATATAATATTTGAAACAAAAGTTGTTCATTTTTAAGTATATTCTCCTTCCATGTAATTTATATTCCACTTTCATAAAAAAGGAGGGGTTGCAATAACGCTTGTTTTTGACTCCAGAATCAGAAAAATTGTTTTTTTTCGAAAATGAAAACTCGAAAGAATCTGATTTTTTACCTCATATTCGTCTACTTAAAAGACATTTTGTGACCAAGCACCATTTAAATTAAATGATTTTTCTAAAAGATCAAAAATGTCTTTAACTTACAGTAGACATTTTTTAGCTTCTGAAAAAATCGTTTAGTTTAAATTGTTCTTTTGTAAAATAATGTCTTTTAAGTAGACGAATATGGGTCAAAAAAATCAGATACTTTGAGTTTTCATTTTCGTACAAAATTTTTTTTTTTCTAATTTTGGGGCCAAAAACAAGCCTTACTGCAACCCCTTCTTTCAGAAAAAATGGTAAAAAAGCCTTTTTCTCTACGTTTAAGTGATCTACTGCCTCCAAAACGGTTCTGAGGAAAAAAAGGTACAAACAAAAAATCTTCGCTGAAAAAAGCAAACCTCTTTTTTCGTGTACATTTTTTCGCTAAAACCAACAGTTTTCGAGAAAATGGGGAAAAAATAGTTTTATTCTCTTCGTGCGCCTTGAGCAACCTCTAAAATATATTCTGTCAAAAACAAAAAGTGGGATGTTATTTTTTTCTTACAAGGAAAAATTTTAGGAGATAAGACATTCTTATACTGCCTTCTTCTTATACATTCTTCAAAATTTAGATTATTTTGGTACCCCATAAGCGCCACTTAAAAATTTTTTTCAGGTCTTACCGTCTAATAGTTTTCCTTAAGGGTATTTGATACATAATGACGTCATGTAATACCAATGAGGGTTCTAACGTCCTTTTATAGAAATTAAAAATGATCAAATTCATCTTATTTCACAAAATATAATTTGTACCTGAGTCTACTCCGGTACAAATTATATTGTGTGAAATCGATGCTCTATTATGTCTTTTATCGTTTCCCTCAATTACAGATTGATACATTCATTATTTTAGTAATAAGTTCGCTGAATGTAAAACCAGATAAATCTTGTATTGTGGTGGCCATATTTGAAAAAGCGATCAAAATATAATGTATACATTCAGCGAACTTATTACTAAAATAATGAATGTATCGATCTATAATTTTGAGAAATGATAAAAAACATAATAGAGCATCGATGTCTACTGCGATACAAATTTTATTTTGGGAAATAAGATGAATTTGATCATTTTTAATTTTTATAAAAGGGCGTTAGAACCCTGATTCAGCGGACTTATTATTAAAATAATGAATGTATCGATTTGTAATTTTGAGAAATGATAAAAGACATAATAGAGCATCGATGTCTACTGCGATACAAATTTTATTTTGGGAAATAAGATGAATTTGATTATTTTTAATTTTTATAAAAGGGCGTTAGAACCCTGATTCGTATTACATGATGTCATGTAATTCGTGACGTCATAACGTATCACATCCCCTTAAAACAAAAAAATTACTGCCTATTTTTTCATTTTAAGAAAAAAATTTTTTACCGTATTTATAAATTTACATTCCTTGCGGAGGTACAAGAACATTTTTTAAAAAAATAGGGGTTCATTATTTTGTTAGAATGTTTAATTTTAGAAGATAAGACCTTTGAAAAAAATAAGTAGAATTTAAATGGGCACCGTAATGATTCTTACCACCATTCAAATAGTCGAAATGAAAAAATCGTTGCAAAAGCAATAAACTATATTGATTGTCGTAATAAAAAAAATATTTCAAAAGTAACGAGGAAAGTTACGGTTTTTATAGTTACCGTTACTGAAAAAAATGTAACTAGTTACCAATTCGTTACCTATTTACAAAAGTAACTTCGTTACCATCATCGTTACCCAGAAAAAGTAATTAGTTAAAGTAACTAGTTACTTTTAACTAGTTACTTCCCATCACTGATTCAATGTACAACATTCAATGTACAACACCCAATGAACAGTATTCAAAAAGTACAATATTCAAAATACAAATATCCAAATACAATATGTATTCAGTGCATGCACAACATCCAATGTACATCATCCAATGTATAACATACAATTAACAGTTTTTATTTTACGTTATTGAAAGTACGGATTTCAATGTACTATATCGAATGTATGTAGAGTATGCAATATTCAATGATTCACAATACCACATTAAATTATGATGTATTAAAAAAATGTTGCCGATTATTTCGAGATTAATGTAAGATGAAAAAAATCCTTTAATACTCAACTGCACGTTGGTTCGTGTCAATTGTCAATTGAAATTGATTGCATGTGGATTTTTTTAGGAACCGAGGAATTAAAGCGCTGCAGCTTTAATTTATCCAATCGGAGATCGAAATTATACCTTAGGATTTACTGTGATCCAATGCGTAGTTGACAATATACAATATTAAACTGGATATAAAGATTCAATATAAAATATTCAGAAAGATTCAATATAAAATATTCAGAAAGATTCAATATGCAGCCTCTAATGTACAACATACAATTTTTTTTATTGAGATGAATGTCCTTGGTCGAAACCATCATCGGGCAACAAAGATATTGATTACAAATTTATACAAATAATTTATAGTTTTCGATTCATGATATTGAAAGAACAGATTTCAATGTACCATCTCGAATGCACGTATAGTATGCAATATTCAATGATGCACAATATTCAATGCATAGTTGACAGTATAATATTGAACTGGATATATACAACATTCAATATAAAATATTCAGAAATTACGGTATTCAAAACAAAATATTCAAAGTACATTATTCAGTACACAACATGTAATGTACAGAATCCAATGTACAACGTACAATTAACAGTTTTCAATTTACGATATTGAAAGTACAGATTTCAATGTACAATCTCCAATGTTAAATATGCAATATTCACACAGTAAATTGTAGGATATTATTTTAATTTGCAGCGTTATTATTTTGATCTGAAGTGGATCATTTATTTTACTGTCACAGTCTTTTATTTTTCGATTTCTCATTTTGCTGCAGATTAAAATGATACGTTGGGATTTTCTGTACAATGATGCACAATATCCAATGTATAGTTGACAATGTCCAATATTTACTCTCTAAATCTAAATTAGTAGTTTTCTACTAATAAAATAGTGCCGAATTGTTTACCAATTGTTTTACTAAGCATTTCTACTAATTTTTAGTAGAAAACTACTAATTAATGGTAGAAACTACTAATTCACGTAGTTACTAATTTATAGTTACTAATAGTTACTAATTTATTTAGTAAGCCTTATTAAATGAATTAGTAGTTTTCTACTATGAGTTAGTAGTTTTCTACTATTAATTAGTAAAAAAGCTTACTAAACCAATTGGTAAACGATTCGGCACTATTTCATTAATAGAAAACTACTAATTCAAATTTAGAGAGTAGTATGAAATATTCAACGATGCACAATATCCAATGTACAGTTGACAATATTCAATGATGCAGAAAATCCAGTGTATAATTGTAATTGTAATTGTACAATGTACAATCCTAGGTGAAAAAATTATGCATAATCTATGCATAATGAACTATGGATAGTCACTATGTCAAAAATTAACCATTAATTATGCATATTCAATCAATCTGAAGGTATCAAAATGTTGGAAACAGTTGAAAACTAGTTGTCATTTGTTTGCAACATTTTATGCATAATTTAGGCATAACTTTTTTCATAGTGACTATCACAGAAAAGAAATTAGCATTGACTCAAGAAAATATTGGTTTGAACACGGACGATACAATATTTTCTTGATCCAAGAAAATTTTTTTTGTCTCAAGAAAATTTTTCTTGTCTCAATAAAATGTACTTGAATGAAGAAACTTACTTTTATGTAATCAAGTACATTTTATTGAGGCAAGAAAAATTTTCTTGGATCAAGAAAATACTACATCGTCCGTATTCAGACCAATATTTTCTTGATTCAATGCTAATTTCTTTTCCGTGTACCCATAGTTCATTATGCATAGATTATGCATAATTTTTCCACCTGGGATATTAAATTCAACCTTCAATAGGTATTCAACCTTCAAAGTGCAATATTCAAAAAGTACAGTATACAATCTACAATATTTTGAATAAATACAATATTTGTTCAAAATATCCAATGTACAGTTTTCAACATTCAATACAGAACATGCAATGTTCAATGCTGAATACCTATATAAAATGAACAACATCTAATTGTACAATATATTAAATCTACAATATTAAATGCACAGTTTCAAATATATATGTGTATACTTGTACAGTATTCTTTTATACAGTATGCAATATCAAATAAAGTGCGTGGGATCACTAGCCATTCCGCCACCCCCATTATCGATGGTGGAGATCGACTACACGTGCGCAGCGGCGACGTTCCCTACATATACAGTTATTATTGAATTCACCTCGTTGCTCAAGAGTCCATATTTTATACCCCGTAATTCGTACGATTCTGGAATTTTGAAATCCTGACCTGCTTAAAACACAAGTGAAGCATAACCATGATTCGTTTCCAAGAACAATTTATGCACTATTGCGAAAAATCGCTTCAGATTCACTTTCGATACTTTATTTCGACTTTCCTGAAACATACGTCTCACTTTATTATTCTCTATCATAATACTTAATTCTGCCATTTTCGGAATATAATACCTCAGCCCATTCTCAGGCCATTTAGTTTCAAAAATCACTATTGTGAAATAAGCCTTTCCCGTAATCAATTTTAGTAAATTACAGTCCGGACCAAAATCATTCGCAATTATCAATTTTAGGAATTTGGAATTTTCGTACTGAAATTAATAATACGGAAGCTGCCTTTCATCTTTTCCGAAAATTTTCGATTTTAAGGAACTTCAGGAACAAAAGCAATTACCGACATCATAGTTTCATGTTTCCTTTACAAAGTTCATATGCTTAAAAGTTCAAAAAATATATCTTCATACATAAGTGCTGAATATAATTTTTTCATACAAAAATATTAGGGGTGGTCCGTCTTAGAGGTAGCCCTCCTTAGGCGACTTTTCCCTACAAAAATTTCACGCAAAGATAAAAGAATAAAACAATTAAAGGCCTTTTGTGAACATTATTCTTAAAACCGACTTCCGGTATTAGTTTTTACTTTTATTTAATTTCGAAAGTTCCTCCTTCGGGACGAAGGCATGCTGAGATTGTTATCCATAATAGTGATTACTGAAAGTATGAGCCAAAATCGATTCGCTCACGATAGAAAAATACTACTTCCGTTGTACACAAATGGTACTTCCGTTTCATATATGTGAACTATTTTCCTGGTTTGCACCTCGTTCGCGTTGTAACGACTCTGGGCCGCGTGTCCAAGACGGTATTATGAACGATTTACTTGGTTCAGCGATCCGTGAAACTCTCTCTCTCTCTATCTCTCTCTATCTCTCTATCTCTCTCTCTCTCTCTCTCACTCGCTGCCTTCTAGTTACTTCCTATTATCTAAATAGACATCGACTGGGACTCGAAGTTAGCGGTAACTTTCAACGCGCCGCTAGCTATCAACGGATTACATTTCTTATATGCTTAATAAGGCGCCAATCAAGAACTCACTGCATAATGAAATAATCTCAAGCATTTTTCGGAAAATTAATTCTTTTTAATGCTGCGAACTTGTGAAATAAAAAGTAATTTATGAGGTATAAAATATAGTTTATGAAAGAAAAAGTGATTCACTGCGCATGCACGTGAGTTACTTTTTTTGCGATGTGTGATTGACTAATATTGAAGAGAAAACTTGAGTAAAGTCTCTCTGCTGTGTTAAAATCGATAGAAATCTGTTGCAGATCAGAAAAAAAAAAAATAAAAACAGAATTGCTTCGTAGATTTTATGAAACTCGTAATTTAGAGTAGGACACTTAAACTTGACTTCGTTATGCACCAATATTTAAAAAACTATTATACAAATGTCCCATTGTAAAAAAATGCTCTTGGTTTCTAATCGGGAAATTTCAAAGGCCTGTTGTAGAAACTGGAGCCAAGAAACAATAGTTCCCAAGTTGTGCACTCTAGTTGACACAAAAATGCAGCTATTTAGTATGCTCAACTCTTGGCACTCGAACAAGTAAAAAGAAAGCGTGACTAACGTCAAATGCACGACTACCAGAAATTAGACATACTACTCTAACTTCAGTTACAATTATTCATTATTCCTCGCATTGTATATTGAATATTGAATGCATAAACACTGGTGAATTCACTGCAAAGTGAATATTTTCCATACTAACGATCTTCATTCTTTTGCAGATAATCCCGGCTTGTCTGCTGGTGACCTCGGGAGCTCGAAGAGTACAACTTCGACCGCGAGTCGCGGAACCGCAAGTCTATTACGAGGAAGAAGAAACTCAGCCTGCAGAAGACGAATACGAGGCACCAGTTTACCAACCACGAGCTCGGGCCCTACCCTCACCACGCTCCAAGGACACTCTCCAGGGATCGAAACCACCGCCCGTGCAGACAATTCGCAACTACAACAAGGTCAATGACGACGGCTCTTTCACTTTCGGCTACGAGGCCGCGGACGGATCCTTCAAAGAGGAAACCAGAGGCACCGACTGTGTAGTCCGTGGCAAATACGGTTACGTCGACCCTGATGGCAACAAGCGAGAGTTCACCTACGTCTCAGGAAACCCCTGCGACCCTAATGCTCCCAAAGACGAGGATGACCTCGCCGACAAGGAAGAAGAAGTCGCTGGACCAGCCAACTACCCATCTTCCAGGCCCGTCCAAAGACCCGTCAGGCCCAATTATCCTGCCACCACCCCCAGAGCACCCACAACCATATTCCAAAACGAATACCAATTAGACGATGACGCTAGTCAAGAACTCGAAGAGGAAGCCCGTCCCATATCTAGACCCACAGCCTTCAGGAGACCTCCTCAATCAGCCTACCTTAGAGTCACTCCAGAACCCACAACATCCCATTTGTATCAACCTATTCCCACTTCTGAACCCGTTTACAGACTCGCCAGCAGCACCATCGCTGGTCCCCGGTACCAAACCGCCCAAACCACAGCCGCACCCCAAAGGTCTCCTTCCCCTTCGGCCTCTACCATTTATCAACCCATTGAGTCCAGCACTCGTGCCACCACCATTGCCCGTCAAAGACCTCAATCCGTAGCCATCACTCCCAGACCCCACGTCGCCCAAGTTGCTGCCCAATACGTTGGGCCCAGTAGCACCGAAAGGCCTGGTGTCGTTTTTGCCCCCAGGACTTATCACCCCACTGCAGGCACTACCAGCACTCCACCCCGGGCTGTCTCCTCCACACCACCTCCTCAGAATCTCGACTTTGCTGCCGAACTCGAGAGATACGTGAATTCAGTGGCCCTGAGCTCCCCAGCTGCCAGACCTGTCCCCAAGGCCAAGGCCCCTGCAGCTGCCGAGCCCATCTATCAGTCCGAATTAGTTTACGATCCCGCAACCGGTCAGTACAATACTCAACTTTATCAGTCCTTACCACAGACCGTGGGCGATTTCAGCCTCAGTCACAAGCTCCAACCATTCGTAGCCCAGCAACAACAACTGGCACCGGTCCAGCAGCTGGCCCCGGCCCAGAGGCAGAGTCCCGTCTACCGACAACAATCATCCTCATCATCGCAGATCGGTAGGCAACCCCAGGAGGCCATCTACAGGAAGCAACAAGCTGAGCTTCTGCAACAGTCTCAACAACTCTATGCCCAGCAGCAGAGACGTCAACAACAGCCTCAGAGGTTTCAGCTTCTAGATCCACAGAGGGACGCACAGTCGTTCTATTATATTCAGTCTCCACAGGGTCAACCAGGGGCTGCAGGTTCTCTTTCTGCAGGACAGATCGATCAATTCCTTCGTGGTAATGCCGAGGGATTTTGAGTCGATTATTAAGGATAAGATGATTAATAACTCCTCTTGCTCTACTCGATGAACACGTGTAGATTCTCTAATCCTCGGTTTCCAGCTTTTTTATTTTTATTTTTTTCGGTGCGAGTCCTTTTGTAAGGTCACTTTGCGAAACCGGTGGGAATGTTGTTCTTGACGAGGAGACCAAGCGACTGACGAGATCAGGGATTTTAGGCGGTGTAAGGAACTATCTGAAAGCCTTTTTGTGGGATTTGTACATTTGTGGAATTTATGCAATACGCATGTAGGGTAGCGACAGTGGCGCAGCCCTCGCCGGCAGTATTTTCCACTTTTGGGTAGCAATGTAGAAGTAAACAATATTAAATTTTTATTTTATAATGGATAATAGTACATTATTCGCCAAGTTTAAACGCAAATTTTGGCGAGAGCTTAGTTTAAATCACGAGGTGAAGCCGAGGGATTTAATCGCTCGAGCCAAAATTTTCGTTTGGACAGGGCAAATACAGTGCTTTTCGTCATGACATCGAGAAAAAGCCGAATGGAAATGCCGAAATGACGAAAAAGATATTGTTGCATTTTAGAATGTTGAAATAATTCATTAAACAGGATTAGTGTTTTATCGTTTTCCCAATAAAAAGTAGGAAGTGAAAAAAAAACGATGGGTTCAAGCCTTAATACGATTTTGTACGTAAACATGTATTTATCGTATACATGATAAATTAAAAATATATGTGTCCATATTGAAACTTAATCCATAAAAGTAGGAAGCACTGTTGTGCTTCCGTTGTAAATGTATTTAAATCCGTTGTAAATGTATCTTTATGTCTACTGATTCACGTGGTAATATTACACTTTTAATGTAAAATTGCAGTGATTAACGTTAAAATTTTACACTTAAAGTGTAATATTACCACGTGAATCAGTGGACATAAAGATACATTTACAACGAATTTTTTACAGTGAGTGAAAAGGAAAAAACGATGGGTTCAAGCCATAAAACGATTTTATACGTAAAAATGTATTTATCGTATACATGATAAATTAAAGATATATGTGTACGTCCATATTGAAACGTACCACTTTGTCGATATGAAGTTATGCATAGGACCATATTCCCAGATGATTTCTCAACATTTTTAAAAAAATCGAACCCTCTAGCTTTAAAAATGAGGATGTGAGACACTTTCAAAGTTTAAAGTTTGCGAATCAGCATTTCGAGAAAATCGCAGTTGAAGTTTTAGTGGAAAAGAATTAAATTCCAGTTAAAAGTTAACGATATTTTGTTTCAAAAAGCTCAATAACAACACTCTAAAAAATTTTGGTTAAATTAACCAGAATTCTGGTTAAATATGCCCTTACTATTTTTTATGGTTAGATTAATTAGAATTCTGAAATATGCCCTTACTATTTTTTCTGGTTAGATTAATCAGAATTCTTTAACTTTAATACTTTAACCAGAAAAAATAGTAAGGGCATATTTAACCAGAATTCTGGTTAATTTAACCAGACTTTTTTTGAGTGAACGTAAAGATTAATATAAGCCAGCAGTTATATATTATAACTTTTAAAATAATGATCAACTATCGGTTTTTGTTATAATCGACAAAGTGGTCTGTTTTGAAACACTTATTTTGTGGAGTTCTAGTTTGAAGTTATAGAATGAAGTTCGGAATCGTATTTATAATGGAATTACGAACAAAAAAAAAACAAAAAAATAACCGTAAAGGTTAGAAAATAAAAAACACATAATTATGAACAAAAATTTCAATCTAACCTGTAACTTTCATAAAGTACATAAAAAAGCACATAATTATGAACAAAAATTTCAATCTAACCTGTAACTTTCATAAAGTACATAAAAAAGCACATAATTATGAACAAAAATTTCAATCTAACCTGTAACTTTCATAAAGTACATTTCTCAAACTTTGCGATCATTTTCCCCAAGAAATTAATTTATAATAAATTTTATTATATTAATCATAATTAAATTTTAACTCAGTTAATTTCGAAATATTTAATATAATTAAAAAATTTTAATTAACCATGATACAAAAGGTAAAAAAAATAATTTTTCTTTATTTATAAAAATTTATTATTTGTATTTTACAATACAATTTAATATAATTTTATTAATTATCTTATATTTATTACTCAATTTTTTAAAAATATATTATTATTTTAATAATTAAATATTTTATTTTAAATTAAAATTTTTTATAATTATTCATTTTTTTAAATCAAATTTGAAATAGTTTCCTTATTTAAACTGCATTCGTACACTGCGTCCCTGTTAAAAAATCTTTTGTAAATTTTTTTTCCAGAATAAACATTAACCATTGATGAGGGCTACCATTGTGTGCCGAAATGTTTGGTTCAATTAAAAATTAATTGAATTATTTATTCTGACCCTAAAGCCAAAATTAACATCCAACATTATAAACGATTATTTTCATCGAGGGTCAATACAATCCCCCACTGAGTGTTAATTTTTTTTATTATTAAAATAATTCTAAAAACACTTATGAACTAATTTCTTAAAAATAGTCTACGTCTTAACAATTTCGTAAATATTATTGTAAAAAATTGGTATTTAGGTGACCTAACCTAATTTTCGTAAAGTGCAAGTTTTATTCAATTTCTTTCACTTACCTTCGCTTCTTAGACATATTCCTAGTGGCAGTTGATAACCCAAATAATGTATCATGTATCAATGTATCATCCTACATTGAAAACCAAAAATCTTGAATTTCTACCCTCAGTTACAAAAATGCAAATAGCTCGGAAACTGAAATCGACAAAGTAGGCTGTTTCAATACCTACACATATATTTATTACATTCATTTTATGTTTGTTCTTTTGTAAAAATAGTTGTTGGATTGGTTTGCGATTTGATAACTTTTTGACTGTGTTTGCAAAACAACCTTTAATTTTTTTGTTGAGTGAAATGTGCGATATATTATTTAGTTGGCAGGTTTCAAATTAATAAATAAAGTGGCTTAAAAGTCATTTGGATTTAAGTATAATTTCATGACTAAATACAAATCTCAAAATTTAATAAAAGTAACAATCATTAATGATATTTTGACATTCTGAAAACTAAAAATTATTACTGGAATCATTATAATTAATTTTTAATTAAAAAATTCTAAAATTATTGTATTAGTCCACATAAGAATAAAAAGTTCTGCTTTTTCCGCATTCAAATTCGCATCTGTCAAAGTATTGCTACAGAAAGTATTGATAGTGCTCTTCGATCGCGTGTCGGAGGTACCCTACATGCGTATTTGAACCGCTTGAAACAATTTGATCGAATTATTTGAGTCTAGCAAAAGAAAGTTATGGTTTTGCATCCAAAAGAAGTGAAAAAAAATGAAATTGGTAAATATCTTCTGTTCGGCTTTTTTGCTTGAAAATTTAAAAAAAACCCTATGTGTACAATAATTTAGATGACCTAATTTCACAAACCAGGAATGCTTAATAAATTCTAAAATATAGACTCGGGATTAAAAAAAGTCTCTTAATAATTATTATTTTCTTACAACAGAAGGGTCAACAAATGTTGAGAACTCTTTATTCCATGACGAGGCGTCTGAAAAATCCCGACAAAGAAAATTTCCGACGCTACAAAATCCACGAAAAAAAATGATCGAAAAATAAAATTCCCGAAATTATAAAACTGCCAACAAAATAATATTCGACAATTTATAATTTTATCGACATTGAAAATTCTCGACAGAAAATTCAAAATTGCCAATACATATTGTAAAACCACCAAAGCTGTAAAATTCTTAACATTGAAAAACTCCCGAAAAAATTTTAAATGAGTTTAGTAAATAAAAAATTTGAATAATAATTTAATAAATAAATGTATTAAAGTTATTCTGTATTTTTAAAATATTTTAAAATAAATTATTATTAAAGTTATCTAATTATTTTTTTATTAAAAAAATTTTTAAATTTATTTTTGGGATTTTCCAATGCCGGGAATTTTCTAGGGTCGGGAATTTTACAGCAACGGTGATTTTACAATAACGGAAATTTTCTGTCGAGAATTTTCAAGTGTCGGGAATTTTCAATTTCGGCAATACATATTATAAACTGTCGGGAATTTTATATTGTCAACGATTTTACAATGTGGGGAATTATATTTTTTGACAATTTTTTTCGGGAATTTTGCAGCGTCGGAAATTTTCTTTGTCGGAATTTTTCAGCCGTCCCGCCATGAAAATTTGGTCCATTTAGAAAATGTCAAGGAGACTGGAATTCAGATTATGTAAACAGACTAGATTATCCGGACAGGCCCACGTATCTAAAGTGAAAACTCGTGGTGTGGCGAAATGTCCACCAATCGCATTGAGATACGTCATATCAACACTTGAAATTTTTATCGAAATTTTATTCACTGTGGTATTTCCTATTTGAATAATCTAATTTCTAACTAGAAATCTGGATGGGGGATACAGTATCGTACCTTTTGGTCTATCAGGTGAAATTTTAATTAAAATGATTAGTACTGAAAGTAGATATGGAAGTAGAATCCAGAAAAATAAATATTTTTTGTTGAGGTTCTCACCTAATTGCTTAATTTCAGTAATTCAAATTCTAATAACTTTCTCTGAAAATTGTGGATACAAAAAATCTGATGAAGAAATTTAAGTAGACTCAATTAAGTTTGATTCATTTAATGATTAAAGTTCCTACTTGAGAAAATCGTTGAATTTATTTTTCTCTGGAATTTTCGATGAATTTGTACAGCACTTTTATAGAATTTCATAGAATGCAAAATTTTTTTAAAATTCTTAGGAAATTCTAGACTAATTCTGCCAAAATTCCAGGGAAAACTTTTATAAATTCTGTGAAAATTCCACGGAATTATTTTTATGTGGGTTTTCAGGTCATATTTTTATTATTTATTTTTTTAATTATTTTTTTTAAAAATGTTATTATTTACAAACAATTCAGAAAGTAAAGTTGACCTTGATATATTTATTTATATTGAATGATATGTTATAACACTAATTCTAATTATATCAAGATCTACAATTTAAAAAACAAGTAACATTTTTTCAACTGAAACTAAAAATCCTAATCCTAGAACAATTTTACTGAAATAGATTCTTATTTCCTGATAAAAACTTCAGATTCTAGAGAAACCATCAATTAATTTAAATACTAATTTACTACATCAAAGAGATTTATTAATTATTTCTGAAATTCCGATGTAATCTATTACTTCGAGATTACTTGGTGAGAGCCCCAGACAGAATCTCATCTTCCAGATCACGTCTTAGTAAAAAAAAGCTGTCTACTGAACCTCTTGACTAGAGAAAGTAGCAAAACAAATTATGGAAAAACAACTGGTTACTTTTCCCAGATGGAATCTTTCCATTCTTTATAACAAGTTTCTTATAAAAGTTGCATTCAAGGTTTCGGAAATTAGCATCAGGGTGTCAGTAGGCTACTTGTTTTCTATTTTTCTATTTACTGGATCTTATCCATAAAATTAAATTTCACGAAATCAATAAAATTCCAAGGTCTTAAAAATAATTATTATCTCCGATGGTTCCTTATTCTGCAACTCGAAATAATAACAGTAAACTTTGACGTAAAAGGCTCACAAATGATTAATTCTCTCGATTGTCATTATCCGTGATTTCTTTCGATATTTTTTCCTCAATCAATGGCATACGAACGAAAGCACGATCATTGCAGCAAAGTTAGATATAATATCAGGGGATGAGGATTTTCACTCGATTTCGTTATCCGACTTTATGACCTCTGACTCGGTTCCGGAGAACAGATTGCGAGAATCGAGAAACCTTTTCGGGGAGAGGTAGCCATTAGACAAGTTCGCTCCCAACGATTGTCTCCGGTTTTCATATCTGTGTAAAGGTCACTGTTATTGATCCAGAAACGCTGACGGAAATGTCGATTGGATTTTGATCAGCGTTACGTAAATCCCAGGCAAATTTACGTGCCATGCGTATAGAACAGCGATAAGGAGTAAAAGTATTTCTCAGAAAACGTACAGTACAGCGCAAAATTATTTTCATGAATAAGTTATAGAAAATAATAAAAAGGTTTGCATGGAATTTATAAAAAAATGGAGTCACAGAAAAAAAACAAAGGATAAAGTCTAGTAAAAAAGTAAAAACTAAGTAAAAATCAAAGTAAAAATTACCTGCAATGAAAATTAACTTCACAGGATAAGTTTTATCCAAACGGCATTTCTTTTGTTTTATACCATGACAATACACTTTCTAAATCTGAAATAGTCAATTTTTCTACACTGTTAGCAAAAACTTCAATTACAACTAAAACTTCATTTACTTTAGTTGAAGTTTTATACAATTACGGTAACTAAATCAATTTTCAACCAAAAGAAATTGAATTTTCAATCAAAATGAATGAATTTTCAACTAAAGTAATTGAATTTGCAACCAAAAGTTAATTAATTTTCAACCATAGAAATTGAAATTTCAACTAGAGTAAATCAATTTTCTATCACAGTATAATTGAAAAGTGATTGAAATTTCAAGAATTCTCTAATAATGTAATGAAATAATGCGTATTCGTTTCCCAAATGATTTCAGGATGTCTAGCGATCAGACCATTTAAAATTCCCGAGGTTTTCCCGGTTCTTTCGCGGTTTTTTCCCGATCAATTTTTATTCCCCGATCAAGTTAAAAATGTCTTTTTGAGATTTTTGAAAATGATCATATGGGCAATTTTTTTTTTGGTTACGTTACAGTTTCACACACATTTTTCGAAATAACTTTTTTTGGTTATTTTTTTGGATATTCCGGTTTCAGTCTATTCAAAGGCACTAACAAACTCTTCAAAATGAGCATTCAACTAAAAAAAAATTTCAATAGAAACCGAGAAATTGCAATTTCAAAATCGTTGGAACGTAACACGTTTTTGGCGAAAACGTGTAACGTGTCAACGCTCTTGAAATTGTAATTTCTCGGCTTCTATTGAAAATTGTTTTCAGTCGAATGCTCATTTTAAAGGGTTTTTAGTGCCGTTTAATAAAGTAAAATTCGAACAACCAAAAAAATATTTTAAAAAAGTTATTTCGAAAAATATGCGTGAAACTCTAACGTAACCAACAAAAGAATTGCTCACATACATAGAAAAGGAAATTTTAACCCAATCTACGTATACAAAATTTATATCGTAAAGAAGATAATTATTTATTTACACGTGCCAAACTTATGTTTAATCACAGACTGAAGT
>JBAGKK010221417.1:0-21890 GCA_037177015.1 Euceroptres primus | reverse complement strand
CACAGAAAGACCAAAAAGAATTTGTCGAAAAAGGAAACTTGATCTCTAAAAATTTTTTTATAAAAACTTTTTTTATTTATTTTTCTATTTTTCTATTTATTATTTATATATCTATTTTTATATTTATTATTTATATATATTTATTATTTATATGTCTATTTTTCTATTTATTATTTTTTAGAAATAATTATGTTCTTTCTTAATAAAATAAATTTATTTTAATCATTTATTTCCATCAATTTTCCAAGCCTCAGAGGTTGTTTTCATAAGTACATAGGAAAAAAATTGAATAAACAGTTTCGAGAATAGACGTGGCATAAATTAAGAGTTCTGGTGAGTCACATTTTTTATATTTGAACTAAAAAATGTTCATAATTGCGTTTGGTATTTATTATTTCAATATAGGTCTTTTTGAGTCGTTATACAGCATTATGAATAGAATTATATTCTTTATATTAAATAATTTCAGGAGAAAGGGTAAATCTCTACCCCATATGATGTTTTCCAAATAAACTGAATAGTAATTTTTTACAGTCAAGTTTTGATTATTCGAAAATATGAGTTTCTTAAATTCGACATTAAATGACCTCAAGGAAAGAAGATTTTATTTCTGCTGTCCCTAGGACTATTTTAAATTTAAAAAGCATAAATTAACGATAGTCAATTCTTTAAATTGCAATAACTTCGAAATTTAATTTTTCACAATATCACTGTCAAATTCTATTACAATTTTTAAACAAATTCAATGTAATTCAATGCTTTCCTCATGTGTATGCCTCTCGGGTTTTCTTTAAACCAAATATCATCTGGTGATGTTTCAAAAATAAAATTAAATATTTACTTTTTTTCAGAAATACTTTGAAAATTGAGAAAGTCCTAAAACTGACAAATGATGAAATTGTTTTTATGTACATCAGAGGATTTTTTTAAATTGAAGGGATGATTTTCTGAGTTTTTAGGAATTCATACTGCTGCTAACATTTGTAATCAGAAGATGGTCAATTTAGTGGTGACCCGGAAAATTTTCGAAATTTTTGTGTTCAAATATGCCTTTCTACGCCACTGTAAATAAATTGTAAGAATCGTAATTTTTCAGTTAATTGCCAATATTGTAACAATGTAAAGTAGTTTTCTAGTAATTTTGTATATAGGTACTTTCGAGCTTAAGACTATAATTTGTAATAGCAGTTTATAATAATATAATATTGTGTATTGTGCATGTAGATAAAATAAAGCAAAAAATACTTGATCGATTTTTATGATTCAATCTCATTCCAGCAAATAAGCGTACTGGTCAAAATTTTCCAAATAGAGGAATTTGGAATATTTAAAAACATTTCATTGACTTTCATTGCAGTGTTCCGGAAATATTCCATTGGAAGATTTCAGATACATTCTAAATAATATTCCGGCAATAGAGATATTAGAGATATATTTCACATTTCAGGGCGAATCATTTTACAATACCTCTAAAGAATATTTCCTCAACATTAAATTAAAATATTTCAAAGGCTGGACATTATTTTATTCCTGGAACATTTCTGTAATGTTCTTCGGAAATATTCCGAATGTCTCAATGAAATATTCCGAGAACATGAATGGAATATTACGGGTTATGTGGGATAATAAATTAAATCCATGGCTGACTTCTTGCTGTAGTAATCAGTAAAAATGAACTAATTTTAAGTTGAATTTGATTGTAATTTTAGTAGAGAATTTACTTAATTTATAAATTTAGACTCTTATCAATTTAAGTACATATTATGTATATTCATTAAGTTGGGGCTGTAAACGTGTTTTCATTGTAGATTACAGAAAAGGATCAGGTAGGATTAAATTCTATTTTTGTGTAAGAAACAAGTCGAGTGTGTAGGCATAGTATGTTGAATAATTGTTCACACACATAAGATGTGTGTATACATACGTTTCTAAAAAACTTCCTGATCATGGATTTGTCGTTGGGGAAATAATCTTTTTCACGTGGAACGCTGAAGAGGTGACAATCGAATTCGTGTCGCGGAGCGGCTTTTCGAGTTTTTGATACTCTTGATCCGCACAGGGTTGCTTTTTATTCGGGATGAGGGATTTAAGCTTGTCATTCTATTCCATGTTTTTTTTTATGTAGGTTTTTCTGATTCGATCAAGACTTAAAGGGAATGGAGAAACTTTTTTTATTTGGCTTTTCAACAGATCGAGTTTTCACTTTTTACTAGTTTTTAATATTCCTTGGAAAAGTATTCTATTGGTTAAAGAAGAGCTAATTTTAAATTCGGATATAATATAAATATTACATAAGTACAAACACTTGCAAGTTTAAACACCCTGATAATTTATATTTTGAACACCAGGGAAATTTTTTAAAATTATAATAAAGGTGCAGTTTTCTTGTTTTTGGATAGAGAAATAAATTACAAAAGGTTTTAAAACGGAGAGAAGATTTTATTAATACTTTTTAGAAGTATTGATAAATGTACCTATCTATAGGATTTTTTTCTCTATTAACATTATTTTTCTATTTTTAATTATTATTTTAAGAAGTTTCCCAAAGTTGGAAAAAATAGTTATTACCTTCGTCGATTCTATTTTGCCAATAATAATGATCACACTGATCTGGCGCTTAAACTCTCGTATAATTTACAACCTTAGAGAAAGGGGGCGGTTGTTTTATCTATAGACAGAATCAGCTGATAATTATTCCACTGTAATCACCAAATAAAAAGAATCATCTAGACAGTCAATCACTCCTACATCTTACACTTTATGTCAACAATGTTTAAGATGGATCGATTAATTAATGTTTATTCCATTCTTATTTTTTCATTAGAAATGCACAAAGACTCTATTAAGAAAGGAATTTGTATCTGTTTTAAATATTTAGTAGTTGCAATGTTATAATTTTTTGTATTTTCTTAATATAATTTAAATCTATTATCAATTAACAGATTCCGTAAGTTGTGACGTAAATCCTGTCAACTGGCACAGAAAATGCGAAGGTATAATTTTAATGTGTAGCAGAATGATTCAATAATGAACTATCTTTAGTTTTGGAATTTTGATACTGAAAATGATACTAAAATAAAAAAACAAATGACTTTCATTGTGTTGGACTATTCAGCTGCAGATTTTCCGATTTTCTGTGGTGAACACAAAAAAATTTTTTCTTATTCTAACCAGAATTCCAGTTAGTCTGGAAAATTTAAAATTCTATTCAGTCGAACTCAATCGCCAATTCAATCGAATTGTAAAACTTAAAATTCTTTTCCAGTTGTTTTAATCAGAATTTTGTTTGGAATTACCCGAATTTTTAGTAATATTAAAAAATAACTAGAAAATCTGTTTAGAATAACTAGAATTTTGAGTAAGATAACCATAAAGGAATGTTATCCAGGCTAAAAAATTCTATGAAATTTAAGAAGAATGGTTTCTATATAATCCTGATATGAATTCTAGTCTGAATTTTATACAATCCTGACATGAATTCTAGTCAAAATTCTATTCAATTCCAACATGAATTCTAGTCCTAATTGTATAGAACACTGACGAGGATTCTAGTACAAATTCAGAATTCACAGAGTCCAGAATTCTCATCCGAATTCTACAGAATTTGAACTAGAAATTTTTTCAGAATTATATAGAATTAGGACTAAAATCCATGTCAGGATTATGTAGAATCCATTCTAAATAAATTCAATAGAATTCTTCAAAGTAGAATTTTTATCAGAATTATACAGAATTTGAAATAAAATCTTTTCCAAATTCTATATAATTAGGACTATAATTCATATGAAGATATAAAAATGATAACTCGGTAAAGTCCATTTGAAGTTGGCCCCTAAATTAGGTTATTTTGACTATTACCTGGAGGGCTAACTTCAAATGGTCTTTAACGAGTTGTCATTCGCATGTCTTCATATGAAGGATTGTATAGAGTTACGACTAGAATTCATGTCAAGATTGCATAGAATTTTGACTAGGAATAAGTAGTTGTTATTTGAATAGAATAAAAAAATAAGATTATAATAATTAAAAAATTTTAAGAATTTAAATCCTGTCAAAATAAAATTTTGACAGGATTAAATAGAATTTAGAGTAGAATTCATGTCAGAATTATTTAGAATCAACTCTACTTAAATACTAACGAATTCTTCCGCACGCGGAATTTTCATCCGAATTCTATAGAATTTTAACTAGAA
Organism: Euceroptres primus; assembly: GCA_037177015.1. Lineage (NCBI taxonomy): Eukaryota > Metazoa > Arthropoda > Insecta > Hymenoptera > Figitidae > Euceroptres > Euceroptres primus. Next base: position 17,697 of record JBAGKK010221417.1, on the reverse strand, counting down.
TTTATTCCAGAATTATATAGAATTCAGACTAGAATTTTTATAAAGGATTATATAGAATTTGGTCTAGAATTATTGTCAAGATTCTATAGAATTCAGACTAGAATTCATGTCAAGATTATGTAAAATCCATTCTACTTAAATTCTATAGAATTCTTCCACGCAGAATTTTCTGCCCAATTCTATAGAATTTAAATTATAATTTCTGCCAAAATTGTATAAAATTCAGACACTTCATGACAGGATTATGTTGAATCATTTAAATCCACTCAAATTCTATAGAATTTGAGTAGAACCTGGACCGAACTTTTATCAGCATTTTTCCAGAATTTGGACTAGAATTTTTTTTAAAAATTCTATAGAATTAGGACTAGAATTCATGTCCGGATTGTATAGAATTTTGACTAAAATTCAAGAGAGGATTGGGTAGAATTCAAACTAGAATTCATGTCAGGATTACGTAGAATCCATTCTACTTAAATTCTAAGGAATTCTTCCACACCGAATTCTCATCAGAATTCTATAGAGTTTTAACTATAATTTTTGCCAGAATTTTATAGAATTCAGACTAGAATTCATGTCAATATTATGTAGAATCCATTCTACTCAGATTCTATGGAATTTGAATAGAACATAGACAGAACTTTTATCAATATTTTTATAGAATTTGTACTAAAATTTTTTTTAGAATTCTATAGAATTATGACTAGAATTCATGTCAGGATTGTATATAGTTTGGACTAGAGTTCATGTCAGGACCGTAAAGAATTTCAGACAAGAATTCATGTCAGGATTATGTTAATCAATTCTACTCAAATTCTATGGAATTTGAGCAGAACCTGGACAGAACTTTCATCCGACTTTTCATAGAATTTGGACAAGAATTTTTTCAAAATTCTATAGAATTAAGATTAGAATTTATGTCCGGATTGTATAGAATTTTGACTAAAATTCATGACAGGATTAAATACAATACAGACTAGAATTCATGTCTGTAGAATCCATTCTACTCAAATTCTATGGAATTTGAATAGAACCTTGACAGAACTTTTATCAAAATTTTTATAGAATTTGCTCTAAAATTTTTTTTTTTAGTATTCTATAGAATTAAGACTAGAATTCATTTTAGGACCGTAAAGAATTTTAGACAAGGATTCATGTCAGGATTATGTTGAATCAATTCTACTCAAAATCTATGCAATTTGAGCAGAACCTGCACAGGACTTTCATCAGACTTTTTATAGAATTCGGACTAAAATTTTTTTCAGAATTCTATAGAATTAGGTCTAGAATTCATGTTCGGATTGTATAGAATTTTGACTAAAATTCATGACAGGATTAAATACAATTCAAACTAGAATTCATGTCAGGATTACGTAGAATCTATTCTACTTAAATTCTAAAGAATTCTTCAACACCGAATTTTCATCAGAATTCTATAGAATTTTAACTATAATTTTTTTCAGAATTTTATAGAATTCAGACTACAATTCATGTCAAGATTATGTAGAATCCATTCTACTCAAATTCTATGGAATTTGAATAGAACCTGGACAGAACTTACATCAGAATTTTTATAGAATTTGGAGTTTTCCAATTTTTATAGAATTGGAGTTAGAATAGCTTTTCAAAAAATTTCAGACCAAATATAAAGTTCTTCGTTTCTAGACCTAAGGCCAGAATAAAACCAATTTTTTTAGAATTCTATAGAGTCAGGACTAAAAATAAGGTCAGAATTGTATAGAATTGGGACTAGAATTCGTGCCAGGATTCTATAGGTCTATAGAATTTTTCCACTAGGGCAGAATTCTTATCAGATCTCAATAGAATATGGACTAGAATTTTTTCAGAATTGTATAAAATTTGGACTAGAATTCATCTCAGGATTGTATAGAATTCAGACTAGAATTAACATCAGGATTTTATAGAATTCAGACTAGAATTCATGTCAGGATTATATAAAATCCACTCTACACAAATTCTATAGAATTTGAGTAGAACCTGGACAGAACATTCATCAAAATTTTTATAGAATTTGGACTAGAATTTTTTTAAGAATTCTATAGAATTAGGACTAGAATTCATGTCAGGATTATGTAGAATCCATTCTACTTAAATTCTACAAAATTCTTTTACGTAGAATTTTCATCAGAATTCTATAGAATTTGAACTAGATTTTTTTCTAAAATTTTATAGAATTTAGAGCAGAATTCATGTTAGGATTATGTAAGAACCATTCTACTAAGTTATATAGAATTCTTCCACGCAGAATTTTTGTCAGAATTCTATAGAATTTAAACTATAATTTTTGCTAGAATTGTATAGAGTTCAGACTAGAATTCATGTGAGGATTATGTAGAATCCATTCTACAAAAATTCTATGGAATTTGAGTAGAACCTGCGCAGAACTTTTAACATAATTTTTATAGAATTTGGACGAGAATTTTTTCAGAATTCTATAGAATTAGGACTAAAATTTAAGTCAGGATTATGTAGAATCCATTCTACTTAAATTCTATAGAATTCATTTACGTAGAATTTTCATTAGAATTTTACAGAATTTAAACTGGAATTTTTTCTAAACTTGCATAGAATTCAGACTAGAATTCATGTTAAAATTATGTAAAAACCATTCTACCTAAATTCTATAGAGTTCTTCTACGCAGAGTTTTCATCAGAATTCTACAGAAGTTGGACTATAATTTTTGCCAGAAATTGTAGAACCTGGACAAAACTTTCTTTAGAATTTTAATAGAATTTGAACTAGAACTTTTTTTCAGAATTCTATGGAATTAGGACTAGAAATAAAGTCAGAGTTGTATAGAATTGGGACTAAAATTCATGTCAGGATTTTATAGAATTCATTTTCTACTTAAGTTTTATAGAATTTTTCAACTAGGGCTGAATTATTATCAGAATTCTATAGAATTTGGACTAGATTTTTTTCAGATTTGTATAGAATTCAGACTAGAATTCATGTTAGGGTTATGTAGAATCCATTCTATTCAAATTCTGTGGAAGTTTTCCACCTGAGATAATTAGCCTTCATACTTAATTTCTTTCATCTTAATATTCTGCCAGGGATAAAAAAAGGTGAATGGATAGATATGACTGCTAGTACTACTAAGGTAGGCTTTAACAGATTTCTATACCTGCGTTTGAGTTACTATAGGACATCACGTGTGTAACACAAGCTATGCATTTGCCAGCATACATACTCGTCCGACATGGAATGTGGTCCGCCCGGCGCATTACATACAGCCGCTATAGTTCCTGATTTTTATAATTTCATAATGCATTAGGTATAATATCCGCACGCACTTAATGGAGTGTACCCTCGTTGCAATATTCCAGTTCGTGGGTGGATATGACCAGCCGATCGGTTGGTAAGCTGCCAGATAGATACGCTCCTGGCCGGTCGGGCTCACATATTGTAATTACATGAATTATTATTTCATTTCATGTTGCAGATCCGTTCCGCCTGCCAACCCCTCTTGCCCCCACTTTGTATATACACTCTTGTCCACTGCAACTCCTTCTTTATCTATCTTTGGCTCTGTCTCTTGTTCTCTTTCTCTTATACACATTACATTCAGAGAACAAGTGTCCACCTGCATCTAAATACACCACTTATTGCTTTCGACATATTCAGACGAGTTTTAGAAGCTCGAACTACCCTTGGGGATTTTTACTGCGTGGAAGTCTTGGTGACTTAATATTAATGAACCTTGGGAAATCGAGACCGAGTTGGAAAACATTCTATAGAATTTAAGAAGAATGGATTCTATATAATCCTGACATGAATTCTAGTCTGAATTCTATACAGTTCCATGTGGAAAAATTCTATAGAATTTATGCACAATACATACTATAGAATCCTCACAAGTATTCTACTCAAATTTCTATAAAGTTGTCACAAGAATTCCACGAAAATTTCTATAGAGTTGTCACAAGAATTTTATTCCCATTTCTATAGAATTCTTACAAGCTTCGTCAATACAGAAATTCTACATAATGTTCGATAGAAATTGGACTAGAATTCTTGTAGAATTCTTTTGAAGTCTCTACAGAAATTTGAGTAGAATTCTTGTGAGAATTCTATATAATGCATTCTAGATAAATTCTATAGGATTTTTCCACCTGGGATCCTGACATGAAATCTAGCCAAATCCTGTACAATTGTTACATGAATTCTACTCCCATTTCTTGACGACGATTCTAGTACAAATTCTTTAGAATTTTAATGAGAACCCAGGTGGAAAAATTCTGTAGAATGTATGTAGAATAAATTCTTACAATCCTCACAAGAATTCCACTCAAATTTCTGTAGTTCTTTACAAGAATTCTAGTCCAATTTCTATAGAATATTACATAGAATTACTAAATTGTCGAATTCTTGTGAGCATTCTATAGAATGCATTCTGCATAAATTCTAAACAATTTATGTAGAATGAATTCAAACTATACCCACAAGAATTCTACTACAAATTCTATAATCTATACTCTTACATAGAATCTCTGGATTGTCGAATTCTATACAATCCTCACAAGAATTTTACTCAAAGTTCTATGGAGACTTTACAAAAGTTCTACAAGAATTCTAGTCCTATTTTTATAGAGTGCATTCTTGCTTCAGTTTTGACCTTTGGTTAGTGTCGTAAGAAGTTTTCGATATTAAAAGGTCCAAATAAACAACAACGAATTAAATATAAAAAATATATAGTCGGCAACGTTTCGGACCTCATATGGTCCCTTTTCAAGCCAGCTAAAAATAATAATTTATTGTAATAAACATTTTTGTTTAAAAACTTAACTACAAAGTTAATAAATAGAACTATGCACTCATCGCTGGATTTCGGGCCGGGCTCGGGGGTAGACGGCCTTAAATTCAATGCTATTAAAATCCAGTTTGAACAGGATTTAAAGCGACGAGCGAGCACTCATCTCTCAACACTCAGGACTACGTATATAGTCTCACGAGTCGCTCAGGGACGGGGGACAGAACCAGTCGAGCGTTAACGACCATGAAGCCAGCCCGAAATTCAGCGGCCCGAAATCCGGCAATGAATGTATATAGATAAAAAAAATTATGGAGATATGGAATACAAAATTTCTGAAGTAAAAAACAGATGTTCGAAAAAATATATTATCTTTAAAGAACGTGATTTTTTAGTGTGTATGATAAATAGTGTATAAGTATTTTTAAAAAGTTATAAAGAAAATGTTTCACCTGAAGACACTAGTTGAGAGCGATGAAAAAGAGCGACGTAAAACAATTTTTTCTTTTGTTATTAAAGAGAAATCCATGAGAGTGTTTGAGAAAATATATCAACTCATAAATGAAGTTATTTATCATGTATTTTATTAAACACATGATGAAGTTGTCCGGCTCAACTTGTATATTAATGTTAGCGTAAGCTAACATTAAAACAACTGTGTGATTAAGAAAGAAAAATAAAAATATTAAAGTCACCGTTTGCTGTCATAAAATTATTTAGAGGTCCGAAACGTTGTAGACTATATATTTTTTATATTTAATTCGTTGTTGTTTATTAGGACCTTTTAATACCGAAAACTTCTTACGACACTATTTTTATAGAATCTCACATAGAATTTCTGTATTGCCGAATTCTTGTGACGATTCTATATAGAATGATTCTACATAAATTCTATAGAATTTTTCCACCAGGGATGCTGACATGAATTCTAGTCCAAGTTTTATACAATCATTACATGAATTCTACACCTATTTCTATAAAATCATGACGAAGATTCTAGTGAATTTGTATAGAATTCTAATGAGAACCCAGGTAAAAAAATTCTATAGAATTTATGTAGATTGAATTCTATACAATCCTCACAAGAATTCCAGTTATTTATTAAATACTTTACAAGAATTCTAGTCCAATTTCTATAGAATCTTCCATAGAATTTCTGGATTGTTGAATTCTTGTGAGGATTCTATAGAGTGCATTCTACGTAAATTCTATAGAATTTATGTAGAATGTGTTCTACACAATCCTCACATGAATTCTACTCAAAGTTCTCTAGAGACTTTACAGGAATTCTATAAGAATTCTAGTCCTATTTTTACAGAATCTTATATAGAATTTCTGTATTGTCGAATTCTTGTGACGATTCTATAGAATGCATTCTACATAAACTCTATAGAATTTTTTCACCTGGGATCCCGACATGAATTCTAGTCAAAATTCTGTACAACCGGTTCCTTAATTCTACTCCTATTTCTATAAAATACTGACGAATATTTAAGTTCAAATTCTATAGAATTCGATTAAAAACCCAGGTGGAAAAATTCCATAAAATTTATGTAGAATGAATTCTATACTATGCTCACAAGAATTCTATTAAAATTTCTATAGACACTTCAAAAGAATTCTATAAGAATTCTAGTCCTATTTCTACAGAATCTTATATAGAATTTCTGTATTGTCGAATTCTTCTGTCGATTCTATAGAATGCATTCTACATAAATTCTATAGAATTTTACCACTTGGAATCCTGACATGAATTCTAGTCCAAATTCTACACAACTGTTACAATAATTCTACTCCTATTTCTATAAAGTACTGACCAAGATTTAAGTCCAAAACCTATAGAATTCTAACGAGAATCCAGGTGGAAAAATTCTATTTTTATGTAGAATGATTGCTATACTATGCTCACAAGAATTCTACTAAAATTTCTATAGACACTTCAGAAGAATTCTACAAAAATTCAAGTACAATTTGGAAAGAATTTTATATAGAATTTCTGTATTGTCGAATTCTTGTGAGGATTCTATACAATGCGTTCTACATAAATTCTATACAATTTGTGTAGAATGAATTCTATATACCCTCACAAGAATTCTAGTACAATTTCTATCGAGACTTCAAAAGAATTTTACAAAAATTCTATTCCTATTTCTATAGAATCTTATATAGAATTTCGGTATTATCGAATTCTTGTAAAGATTCCTATTTCTATAGAATCTTATATAGAATTTCGGTATTATCGAATTATTGTAAAGATTATATAATTCTACATGAATTCTATAGAATTTATGTAGACTGAATTCTGTGCAATCCTCACACGAATTCTACTTAAAGTTCTATAGGAATTTTACAAGAATTCTACAAGAATTCTAGTCATGTTTCTATAGAATCTTATATAGAATTTCTGTATTGTCGAATTCTTGTGACGATTCTATAGAAAGCATTCTACATAAATTCTACAAAATTTTTGCACCTGGGATTCTGAAATTAATTCTAATTCAAATTCTGAACAATCATTATATGAATTCTTACTCCTGACGATTAAATCCTGACGAAGATGCTAGTCCAAATTCTATAGAATTCTATTGAGAACCTAGGTGGAGAAATTCTATAGAATTTATGTAGAATACATTCTATACAATCCTCACAAGAATTCCACTCAAATTTCTATAGCTTTCTACCAGAATTCTACAAGAATTCTAGTCCAATTTCTATAGAATCATACATAGAACTTCTGGATTGTCGAATTCTTGTGAGGGTTCTAAAGGATCCATTCTACATAAATTCTATAGAATTTTTCCACCTGCGATCCTGACATGAATTCTGGTCAAAATTCTGTGCAATTGTTATATGAATTCTGCTCCTATTTCTATGAAATCCTGACGTAGATTCTAGTCCAGATTCTATGGGATTCTATTGACAACCCAGGTGGAAAAATTCTATTGCAGGATTTTATGTAGCATGAATTCTATACAATCCTCGCAAGAATTCTACTGAAATTTCTATACTTATTCACAAGAATTCTACAAGAATTCTAGTCCAATTTCTGTAGAATCTCATACAGAATTTCTGTATTGTCGAATTCTTGTGAGGATTATATAGAATGCATTCTACATAAATTCTATAGAATTTAAGTAGAATAAATTCTATACAATCCTCTCAAGCATTCTACTAAAATTTCTATAGAGACTTTAAAAGAATTCTACAAGAATTCTAGTCCAATTTCTATAGATATAAAATCTAATATAGAATTTCTGTATTGGCGAATTCTTGTGAGGATTCTGTAGAATATAAATTAATTCTATATTAAATATTCCATAAAAAATCTATAATAAAACATAAATTCCATAGAGTTTATGTATAATGAATTCTACACAGCCCTCATTAGAATCTTGTAGAACTCACAAGAATCCAAAAAGAATTCTGGTCCAATTTCTATAGAATCTTATATTAAAATTCTTGTGTAGTTTCGAGAGAATACATTCTAATTAAATTCTATAGAATTTTTCCACCTAGGAATTCTAGACTGTATAAGTCTGTATGTCCGTCCTTCACTTTAATTTGAACTTTCACTTGCAATATTTTTATAAAAAATGTGTAGAAAAGTGCAGGAAAAATCAGATGGCTTCTTTGAGATTTTCTTTAAACATAGATGTCACTAAAATTAAAAGATATAATTATTTTAGTTTACAGAGTGAATTATTTAGAATGAAGCAATCTCAGCTCCTATAATTGTGATAGACAGCTGGATAAAAATTTAAAAAAATTTTTGAAAAATCAAATAATTCAATTCCGTAAAAAATTAAAGGCTAAAACTATTACAGTTTGTTATTATCAATTCTTTTTTCTGGATTTTTTTTCTCGAAAGATAAAAAGCGTCCCCGGTATCAATGTCAAGACTGGGGTTACTATTCAGCACTTTCTACCAGATGTCTGTAGTCAAGAAAATTTTTTTAAAAAAGTCAAAAGCGTAGGAAATGATTACTTGACAAAATCAAGTTCAATTCTTAAGCTCTTTAAATTCTTCATTAATCTCTCTGCTAATATTTTTACTTAATATTTTTTTTTAAATGAAATAAAATAGGTTTTAAGTAAGTAAATTTAATACGCAGTATATATTTATAAATTAATTTTAAAAGTTTAACTTCTTAAAAAAGTTTTATTTGCACAATATATCCGAATAATTATTTTAGTTTAGAGCCTCAAATACGAGAAAACATGAAAAATGTAGTTTTTTCCTAATAAATGAATTTTTTTATTGAAAATTAAATTAATAAATAACAAATTTTATAATGAAAAAATAATATTTTTAAAAAAATTGCACTTAAACAAAACAAAGTCAATTTCATTTTTAATTCTTAAACCAGGCTATTTCGATCCTGAAAATTTTATTTGTTTAAATTTTAAAAAATACGAAAAATAAAATATTAAATGTGATATTAAAATTTTAATACTGCAGGTTTCTTAAAACCCACCGAAAACATTTACCACGTGCGTGACAATATTATAGTCGGGAACCTGCTGAAAGTATCGATGACACTTGTACTACCAAAAAATTACCAAAAAAAAACTACCAAAAAAAACGTCCAGCAAAAAGAATCGATAATAAATAATTATGTAATATTTTTAGCACTTAATTTTTTATATAATTGAATTATTTGATTTATTTTATTATTATTATATTTATTATTATTATTGTACTATATTATTATATTTATTAATTTTCTCAAGTTTAAACCCAGCTTTTTATCACAATTAGGAGCTGAGATTGCACTGTATATAAATTTAATTTTAAAATTAAATTTAACCATATCTTAATTTTAAAAATATTAAATTCTTGATATTTAAATAAATAATTATAAAATATAAAATGTATAAAGTGGAAAGAGGAAAGAGAAGGAGTTATAATATTAAATATTTAATTAATTCATTAGTACGTTTTACTAATCGAAAATTATTATAACACTTTTTTATTGATTGACAAATAAAACGGAGTTTTTTATATAAATATTTACTATAAACTAAAAATATGAATATTTTTTAATTTTAGTGACATAAAGAAAATCTCAAAGTAGCCACCTGATTTTTTCTGCTCTTTTATACATATTTTTTAAATAAAAATATAGCAAGTGAAAGTTCAATGATGTAAAATTCTCGCCATCGATCATGTTTTCTTGCCTTTAACCGTGCGTAATTTTTTTATAAATTAATGTGTGACAATCGATGACGGAAAATATGTGCTGAATTAAAAGTCGTTTGCAATGAAGTTTGTAGAGGGGTCAACATTTTTTAAACCTATAGTAGTCACTATGCCATACTGAGAAATTCAGGAATAATATTTTACATCTCCTATTTGAAATTCTTGTTGCTAATTGGATTACAATTTGATAAGAAAATCAAATCCATTGAAATCTCAACATTCACCGCCATTTTAGTATAAAATTATAAATTAAAAATTAGAAAGCCCTATCTCATCTAATTTACAAGATATAAATTAAAAACCGGATTTCAATCGATAAAAAAACTCATAACTAAGCTTTCGACTTAAAATCGGAAAGTTCACGGTGTCGATTATACTCTCAATTATCTCCTTTCCTTATATTATTCACGGTTCACGCTCTCAGCTCCGATTACAAACAATTTCGATATGGGCTGCAGTAGCAGTGGCTGGTTAGTTCTTAGTTGCCGGCAAAGTAAGAAAGGCGTCAACAGATCGTTAGGTATAAAACTCAGCGGGCAAGATGATTTCTAGTGTAAGGACCAGCTGGTTCGATGAACGAAAAGAGAATAGGAGAAAGAGAGAAATGCACAGAAAAAGAAAGAAAAAAAGAGAAAGGGGTAAAAATTTCGACGCGGAAACGAATTCGAGGGTCGCACCCCGAGGAGGGACTCAACCCGTTCAGTTTCTTTTCCTTTTTTCCCTTGTGACAAAATCACCAAACCACCTTGGACACCCGACTCTAAAATTGTACATTTCATCCTGGAGTTGCTTCAATTTTTTTCTGCACTGCTTCTCCGCTTTCTTTCGAGACAACCCACTGGAAGATGGGCACCCACCATATGGCCCGAGGCGAAGATAAAAAAATTCATATTTTCAGTAGAAGGGCTGCGAGTGCGGTATTTTTAGCGCGGGAGTTTACCGCAGAGTTAAAGCTCTTTGTGTTTTATGATTGAGCTTCGTTAGTTTTACGGTCATGAGTCGTTATCGATGCTTTTTCGTTAAAAGATTTTTTAATGACATATTAAGGATTTATTTTAAATTTATAATTTAGTATTAAAGGTAATTCCACGTTTAACTCACAGAAGCGAACATTTTAAAATTTTATATCAAAGGTGGTGTATAAAACAAAAGTTGTACGAAAAATTCGAATAGCGCAATTTTCATAAATTGAATTACTATTATTTATTAGAAAAAATCGGTGTTTTTACGACCGTTGAAATTTGTTCAATTTAATAAGATGCGTAGTCATATTCGGTCCAAATCACTGTTAGATATTAAATCAATTGCCAACGTTTCGTGCAGTAAGGTGTGTGCACTTCTTCAGGGCTTAAATTTTATAGTTATATTTTGTTACTTGACAAATATTAAAATATATTGATAAATTATTTCAATTTTATCAAGTTCAAGTTTTCAGAAAAAAAACTGCCGCAGCCCGGGTTCGAACCGGGAACTTCCTATTTCACGACGTCAATGTAAAAAATAAGTTTCCATAATTACCATCCGATATGGAAGAAATTTGATACATTGATAAATATTGAAATATATTTTCCACTTTTATAAACCAAAATTGGTATGCTAAATTACTTTAGATGTGGACTTTTATAAGGTTAGATTGTTGAATTAAAAGTTTTTTATTTATTTAACTTATTTTTTTAACCAAAATTCCCATGAACTTAATCACAGGAACTTTGGTTAGTCGCATCTGTCTTGTGTGACTGAATCTGTAATTAATATATTTGTTATAATTAACATTTTTTAATATTATTTTTGTGTTTTTATTTTTTAGTTTGATGTTATTATTTATTGGACCGAATCTATTTCAAATCATGCAGGCCGGCGAAGGAGGGTGACCTGTTCAGAATTGGCTTGCCATTGAAATATTTTCTTGTGCGTGAAAAATAAGGGGACACGTATTTTTTGAAATTAAAATAGCGGAATATTTACATTTTTTATGAATATTTTTACACTTTAAGAGAAAAAATTGTTTTTTTTACAAATATTACTTTAAAAACCTTACCATTTTTGCAATTTATGAGATATTAAGATTTTTTTGTTCCACTTTGTCACATTTTTCTCACTCTTTCGAAATCCACGAATAAAATTTAAACAATAATAAAAAATGGTAAAGTTATTTCGATTTTTAGAAAAAATGAAAAAGAATTTTCTCAAAAACCCCACCTTTTTTCTCCCTGAAATTTTGAGGAATAATAGGTAACAATATAATCTACCTTCCATAAATTCCTCCTTTGGTATTTTGTTTGTTTTTCAGGAGAAACAAATTATTTTATATTTTTGCTTCAAAACCTTGCCAAGTTGGCAATTTTTGAGATTTTAATGTTTTTGTTTCAGTTTATCAAGTTGTTTGCAATATTTTGAAAACGATGAGAAAAACAAAGAAAGAATAAAAACTGGTAAGGCTATTTCGATGTTTTGAAAAAATAAAACATAAAGTATTTTTCAAATAACTACCTTTTTTTGAGCTGAATTTTTCAGGTGTGCTAGGTGGTAACATAGTCTATCTGCCGTAAATTTCAAAAAGGGTTATATTTGTATTTCAAGGGGAAAAAAAATATTTTTTTAAGAATACAATAAATGCGAGAACAATAAGAAAAATAGAATTTTTTTCTTGAAATATCAGTACAATCCAGTTTAAAAATTTATGGTAGGTAGACTATATTATCACCCAACACACGTGAAAATCGAAATAGCTTTACTAGTTTTTATTCTTTCTTTATTTGAAGAAAATCTCGTGTTTTATTTTTTGAAAAATCAAAATAGGTTTACCGATTTTTATTATTTATTTCTTTCTCTCATCGGTTTTGAAAGAGTATAAAAAAATTGATAAGCTGAAACTTTAAAATCTAAAAAATTGCCAAAATTGCAAGGTTTTGAAGTAAAAATATAAAATAATTTTTTTTCGGCCGAAAAAAAAACCAAATGGGAAATTTATGGTAAGTAAACTATATTGGTACCTATTATTCCTTAAAATTTCAGATCAAGAAAGGTGGGGTTCTTGAGAAAAAAATTTTTTTTCGTTTTCTCCAAAAATCGAAATAGCTTTACCAGTTTTTATTCTTTCTTCATTTGAAGAAAATCTCGTGATTTATTTTTTCAAAACTCAAAATAGCTTTACCGGTTTTTATCATTTATTTATTTCTCTCATCTATTTCGAAGGAGTGTAAAAACTTGATAGGCTAAAACTTTAAAATCTAAAAAATTTCCAAAAAGACAAGGTGTTGAAGCAAAAATATAAAATAATTTGTTTTCTACCGAAAAACAAAAAAATATAAAATGGGAAATTTATGGTAAGTAGACTATATTGGTACCTGTTATTCCTCAAAATTTCAGGGCAAAAAAGGGTGGGGTTCTTGAGAAATTTTTTTTTTCGTTTTCTCCAAAAATCGAAATAGCTTTATCAGTTTTTATTCTTTCTTTGTTTGAAGAAAATCTTGTATTTTATTTTTTCATAAGTCAAAATAGCTTTACCGGTTTTTATTATTTATTTATTTCTCTCATCGGTTTCGAAGGAGTGTAAAAACTTGATAGGCTGAAACTTTAAAATCTAAAAAATTTCCAAAATGGCAAGGTTTTGAAGCAAAAATATAAAATAATTTTTTTTCTACCGAAAGAAAAAAAAAATCAAATGGAAAATTTGTGGTAAGTAGACTATATTGGTTCCTGTTATTCCTCAAAATTTCAGGGCAAGGACGGTGGGGTTTTCGAGAAAAAATTTTTTTCGTTTTCTTCAAAAACCGAAATAGCTTTACCATTTTTAATTATTTTTAAATTTTCTTAGTGGATATCGAAAGAATGAGAAAAATGTGGCAAACTGGAACAAGACAAACTTTAATGATTTGAAATAGATTCGGTCATTAATTAATTAATAAGCTTGAAAATTCTAGAAGTCTGGACTTAGGAATTTAAAATAAAAAGCTTTAAGATTTAAAATGATTCTAATTTTTAAAAGTTAATGATAAATTAAAATCCTGGAATAAAGAACTTAAAATAAAAAGCTGTAACATTTTAAATGATTCTAATTTTTAAAAATTAATGATAAATTAACATCCTTGAAGCTTTAATTGAGGATGTGTAAATGTTTAAATTTCGTTTATATGCTCGGCAATATTTATGAAATTTCCTTCGCATAATTTACATAAAAATTACTACGTATAAAAATCAAGTCAATTTACAAACAAACCACTGCATAAAATATTTATATATTTTTTTCGTTCTCCTTAAAAAATCGATTTGAACTAATTTGCCTTACAAATTAAATCCAAATGAACACATTGTAAAGCTACATCATTTTGATAGTTACACATAAATTTATATTTTTAATACCCGCAGCGTTTTGCATTATTGCGCAGAGCGTTGAAATTTATATTCCTCTGTCTGCGGGTCTCTCTTATTATTTTCTCTCGCCGAAGGGTTGAATTCTCATTCGACGCGCGCTTCGTACCTGAAAACGAAAATATCACATTTTTTAAAATCTCCCCTGCGGGCCGGTGGTCTGTTATTTAAGGGTGCCTCTTTTGAGTTTAGACGTCTAATGATTTTCTCACACGATCCCTTGAGGAAAAAACCCTTTTGCTGAAATTTGGACTGCAAGCTGAACACATTCAACTTTCTAAATGAGAATCAATTCCACCTATCTCCACAAATCCACCCCGGAAATATCATATAGTGTGTGTATTTTTTACTCAGACATAAACCCTCAAAAATTGGTATCTCCCTCTCTTTCTAGTTGCGTCTAAAATCGAGCAGAGAAACGCGATACTTTATATATTGAAGCTAAAGGGCTCTTTAAGGAAAACGGTAAAGAGCCTCTAATCTGACCCATTTTCGAACCTTAACCCTTTCGCTAACCTAACGGGTCGCAAACGCTTTTTCCCACATTCCACTTTTTACGAATTACCTGACCCTAAGCGGGAAGTGATGGAGCGAAACGGTATATTACCTGTGACCCTAGCACAATTTCGGTAGGGATATAAAGGATTTATCGAAATTAATTCCTACCCCTTCCAGACCCCCGTCGAGAAATGTCGCTTTAGGGAGTATAAGTTTCACAATTGTCTTTTGTTATCCGCAACCTTTGACTCCCAGATTTATGTCGGTTCCGGCTAAGAACTAATTAAATTCTAATTACATAGGGAAAATTAGTTTTTTTCTGATGCACAGCTGAAAAATCTCTGTCTATATTAGAAATATTTTATTTTATTTCAATAACCTTTCAATATTTGTTCTCTAAATTAACACAATTGAACCTAATGTAGTAAATTTTATACTTTTACATTCTCTGTTAATTTTCTTTTAATAAATAAATTGCTAGCTTCCATCTCAGCACAACCCCTAAGAGAATAAATCGAACGCAGCAATTAACTCCCTTTCCTCGAGAAAATATAGAACTTCACATAGAATAGCTAATACTAATGTTATATCAAAGAGATAACGTATTATACCATATGCTAGTACAAGAACAAAGCGATTAATTTTTCAATCTCCTTTATTTCTCTGAGACTACAGGGTATAAAATTGACTATTATTTTACTGAGTGATGCATAAAAGAGCACTTAAGAAAGCTTATTGTCTTTCAAGTCATCATTTTATACTAGGGAAGATCAGCTGAGAGACGTAAATTTTCGTAGAATATATGATGGTAAGACAGTTCCAATCATGAACGTTACAAAGATACATTTTGCAGTCGTCAGACAATTGTTTCTTATTCCACATTGTCTTCATGTAATTGCAGACAATTTATTTTGTTAAATTTTTATTTATATACAATTTTCCTCCCCAATGAGAGACGCTTCATTATTTTATTTCAATTAATTTGATATGAATTTATTTGGATGAAATAAAACCTAGGCATTTGTATTAAAACACACAAAAAAAAACATAAAGAAAACCGTTCAATTCCGGGATGAAAATTACCTGCAAGATCAAACTTTTAAGATTGTTGGAAATTAAATTTAAAAAAATTTTAAAATATCTCGAAGAACGTGAGAGACGCTAAAACCGACGAAACTTTTCAGGTATCCTATACCCGGAGGTCCTTGACCCGATGAAACCAACCGAATATTCAAACTTTCAAGAGTATTAACAATTAAAATTTTCTAAATTTTGAAAGACCTCGGGATATAATTTCTTGCTATTTTACCATGACAACACATGTATTTTGCAAGACATGAAGTTGTCTGAATAAAAAGTTATTCCTCTAAAAAATAACCAGCAACTTCTACCCTTAGACTCCTAAAGTAAGGTTGCCTAAAGTGGACCCCCTAACGTTTTTTGAATCTACAATTTTATAGAATGCTCTGACAAATCTAAAACAATTTTAGGTACATCAATTAATTCCTTGTGAGGCCCTATAATGACAAATTTTTATAAATACCCAAAAATAGGTAAAAATAATTAATTTCCTAAAAGCTTATTTTTTCGAGTTTAGAAAAAGGGTTCCTAAAGTGGCTCTCCATGGAAACTCGTATTTAAAAGCGTTTTTGAAAATAATTATAATTAGATATTTTAAAGAGTTCCCAGTGGAGCGAAAGAGAATCTCTTTTCACAAAGTATTTCTAATTATTTGAAATATTATAATTAGAAATTTCTTAAATTTACATTTAAAGAAGACAAAATGTGTAAATTCACTACTCCTCTATAAATTTTGTAAAGAACATTAATTATTCATAAACTTTCATATCGCTGCCTGAGATTTTGGCTTTCTCGATAGCAAATGAAAGCTACCATGCAAAATGTAGGGGTCTACTTTAGGAAACCCCATATGGTGCCACATTAGGACAATACGTATACATTTTTAAAAATAACATTTCGCGTTTAATTATAATATTTAAACTTCGTAATATCACGAATTGATAGGGTTGGGTTAACTTTATAGTAGAAACAATTGAAATGCTAAATGATTTATTTGGTGTCTAGAAAAAATCGATTCATTTTTCCCTATTTTAGGGTAGAAGAGTACCGTTTAAATATTTTGTTTGTTTTAACAAAATAATTTTTTTATTTTAAAAAACGACTGTTTGAATTAAAAAAAATTGTTTTTATTAAATTCTAAAAACAATTTTTTTTAAATTCAAAAAGTGGTTTTTTAAAACGACTTTTTGAAATCATATTTTGAATATAAAAAAATCATATTTTAAGATTAACATTTTTTACCTTTAATCTATATTCTTACTAATACATGATATTTCTAGCATTAAATATGAAAGTTATCAACAATTAAAGTGAATTTTTACTTAAAGGTTAAAGAATTAAATTAAAATTAAAATCACCTGTAAGAGAAAAATTTTATTAATATACTCTGCTGAGAATCGAACGTAGGACTCATCCAGGAACCCAATCTGAGAATCTTGATCACTAGGCTTAATTAATGAATTAATTAATTAATTTTGGAATTTCTTGCCTACATAAGCTACATGAATATTGATAATATTCTCGGAATATAAAATTTAGATAGTACCCGAAAACAGGCGACCTTACAGTGCATTTTTTCATTATTTGTTTAAAACGCAATTGCCATGCGATCGTTGGCATCCAGATGACGAAAAAAGCAAATGCACATGCGCGTCCCTGTGAGAAATTTAGTTCAAAAAAATTATTTGTTTGATTTCAGAAAATTATTTTTTTGATTGAAAACTACAAATTTAAACAAATTTCTTTTTTCAATATACTTTGGTTGAATAAATA